>JASAND010020911.1:0-17301 GCA_030248195.1 Trissonchulus latispiculum | reverse complement strand
ATGATAAAACAGAAACTTTCAATTTTAATACTATAAAGTTTCCGCATATTCAAGGTAATTTCTCAACTGAACGTGCTTATATAATTTTTAGAAATGAATTACAAAGATTATGGAAATTATCTGAAAATGTAACTTTTTGGAATACTGCTGTTCATAGCTTGTCTAAAAAACTGCGTGTGCGAGGATATTCTATTAATAAACTAAATAATCAAATTAGAATTTTTAGTCAAAAAATTGAAGATAAAAATCTGTCTCAATCAATTCGAAAACTATCCTTTTAATAAAATTAATTCTATTAAACCAAAAAGTTTTTACTTGTTTTATGTATAGTCCTAACATCACACATGGAATGTATATATCTGCCCAGTTTCCCCATGCCAGGTGCGCACCTGGTGAGGCTGGGCGATGAGACGCATGGGGCTATGAGCACTCATCTTTAAGATATATACTATACAATCCATGTATCACAATGTTAGATGCATAGTCGTTGTCAATAAGTGCACCAATATTTTATCTTTTTTTCATTTATATATGTCTTTCCTATTTATGTATATGTACATTCTTTGCACAACTTGTTTTTTCTTTCTTTTATGTATGCTTTTTATTATATTTTTATTTCATATTTAGGTTTTTTATTTCCTTTGCTTATGCTATTGTGGTTGGCAATTCTTAGTATGCCTGACTCTACCGAAGGAAACTCTGACTCTAGCCTTCACTTTGAAACTACTGTCTCCCAAGGTTAACCTTAGTGGTTTTCCTGTTTCTTCTGTTTTTCTTTTTCGTTAACGTACAGGGGTTCGAACGGTGAGAATAGCTCCCACGTTCCCCTTTACGTTGGTACTTTAAGTACAGTATGATATTAAACTATATCGTTATAGAGTCTTTACTTCTGTGATAAAGAATTTGCCTGCTTTAAATTTAAAAACAAAATTTTTTAAAATTTTTTAAAACATTTTTTAAAAAACAAAAAATTTTACCCTCAAATGGGTCTATCTACGTCCTTAAGTGGACATTCCCTTTCCCCCCTTTTTACCCTTCAATGGGTCTATCTCTACCCTTAATTGGGTCTATCTATACCCTTAAGTGGGTATACCTACCCTTCATTGGGTCTATCACACCCTTAATTGGGTTATGACTTTTACTAGTGTAAATTTCGGCTCTTTTATCCTATCCAGTTGTTTTATTTTTTTTGGAGTTTGGTTGACAAATGGATGATGCTATATTAATAGCAAATTACTTTCTTTTTTCTTTCCTGTTTAGTACTATACTTTTAAACATTTTCCTACTGGTGGCTGCTGCAACTATTTCTACTGGTCTTATATATTTTTCGAAAACATTTTTATACCAAATTTCATATTATTACTTTCAACTTAAATTCTGCATAATTGCAAAACTCGAGTATGCCTCTCGATTACCCAGGTATATAATGGGTAACATCAAAAGGCGCCACTGGCGTGATCCGGTGATAACTAAGGGGTTTATAGTCGCGGTTAACCCCTAGGCCAGGCTACCAGTGGGTCGGTGGGAGGGCTATTTAGCCCTATGGTGGTTTACGCCCACCTAAGTCAGGCAAACCCTGTCTAATTGGTAACCACCCCGCGCCCACCTAAGTTACCTTGGGTGTGGTAACTTGTATAAGGTGGCTAATTCTCACCTGCAACTAAATATTCCACTTGTTCAAAGGTATGCAAAATCTGTCAGCTAGTCAACCCCTCGGATAATTTTGAAGGAACTTATAACTCTAATACTTTTTCGGTTATCAATAACCGAAATGAAACTTTAACTTGCTCAATAAAAAATTTAATTTATATGATAAAATGTGAAGACTGCGGAATGATGTACGTGGGAGAAACTAAAAGAATGTTTAAAGAAAGAATACGTGAACATCTATATGCCATAAGAACTCAGTCGAAATCGGGATGTTCGGAATTAATAGAGCATTTTAATACGGGATTATGTAAGAATATTACCGTAAAAATTTTGGAAACTGTAGATTATAAGTCTGATGAATTACTAACTAAGAAGTGGAGATTGGAACGGGAAAGTTATTGGATTCGTCAATTACGTACAAAATTCCCTTATGGGTTAAATTACATTTTGAAAGGCTTGGAAACCGAAAAAGCTATTTTTTGGAATTTTATATCTTCAACAAACAGGCGTAATATCAAAATTAGAGGACGAAAAATACCAAGAAGTTTACGTCATAAATGGAATGTTGAAGAAATAGAGGAGGAAATAAGTGAACTAAAAACATTATTAGAAAACGATCCTTTGGTTTTCAGAAAATCAATATGTGCATATGTTTTTACTAAATCAAAACAAATGCTTAAATTACTTTTCACAAAACTTATGGAAACTAAACCTAATTATTTTATTGAACTAATGAGAGATCTGGTTTTTGCAAAGCTTCAAGAAGGAAAATCTGCTGGTTTTAAGAAAAGAATGGCTAAACAAACTATAGTTGTACCCTTTTCTAATAAATTAATGGATCTTTTGAATTTAAACAAAATTTTTAAATCAGCAAGTGATTTATGGATATCCACTACTGAATACGGAAATCTGTATGCTAACCCTATGGTGCTTTATTCATATAACCCACCTATTTCTAGTTTCATTTTTAATTACAGACAGGTGGTGTCGAATATTGACGTTAAAGAATTTTTGTCAAATCCTACAAACTGTGAATGTGCTAATTCAACTTTTTCTGATTCATACCATGGTCATGTAATTACAGGAAATCTCGAAATTGTTAACAACATGGAATTAAGAAACTTGTTTAAAAAAGGTCCGAAATATCGTTTAGAAAAAATGCTAAATGTTAATGAATGTTATTCCGATGTATGTAATTCATTAACCAAGTATATAGGAACTTATTGTGAAAAATATAAAATTAATAAAGAGGAATTAAACCCGTGGAAATATTCAGTGCTGGATTCGTGTAAAGCAATGCTGAACAAAAAATTTTCTTTTTTAAAAATTAGAAAGCCTTCTTGTTCTAAAATTACTGATGAAAGATTATCGAATACTGCTAAAAATTATCTAAAGATTTTGCAACAAAAATTTGTAATTACGGTAATAGATAAAGCTGCTCAAAATTTTAGCTTCGTATGTAAAAAATTTTATATCCATCAAATGTTAAAGGAAATAGGATATACTAGCCCAAAACCTCATTATGAGTTAAGCTCCCGCACCGTGGAAGACATAAAAATTGCATTAAAACATGAATATGGTTTCAATGATAATCAATTAGTGGGTAGTACTCCTTTTCCAAGTATGCTTCCAAAATTTCATAAAAATCCGGTTAAATTTAGAATTATAATTGCTAGTAGTAAATCTTTTTTAAAAACTATTTCGGCAATAGTTTCACGTTGCCTAAAACTGATTTATGAAAAAGTGCATAACTATTGTAAAGTTATGGAACGAAATGGCAGGTATCGTATAAAATTTTTTTGGATAATTAAAAATTCGGGTGAAATTATCGAAGTTCTAAAAAATTTGAACAAATCTACGTATGCAAATTCGGTTTATACATATGATTTTACAGAAATGTATACGTCATTAGAACATAAAGTTATTTTGGAAAATATGAAAGAACTGTTAGATAAATTTATGGGTAACAGCTATATAGCTGCTACACCAAAAACTGCCTTTTGGACAAATTCCATAAATAAAAATACAATTTCAAAAGATAAATTATTAAGCTACATTAATTGCATTGTAAACAATACATACTTCTGCATTGGAAATTTACTTTTTCATCAAAAAATAGGAATTCCCATGGGAACTGATTGTGCACCTTTCTTAGTAAATCTAATTCTTTTCAATTGTGAATTTAATTACATGAAAAAACTTCTTTATGCTAAGGACTGGAAATCAGCCAGTTTATTGCTTTATATTTTTCGTTATATGGACGATTTAACTGTGGTAAATGATAGAGGAAAATTAGAAAGTATTAAACCTGATGTATATCCTCCTTCCTTATTGTTAGTACGTCAAAATGAAAATAGCTCTTCTGCGGAAGTATTAGATATTGATATCGCAATTAAAAATAAAAAATTTATTTTTAAACCTTATGATAAAACAGAAACTTTCAATTTTAATACTATAAAGTTTCCGCATATTCAAGGTAATTTCTCAACTGAACGTGCTTATATAATTTTTAGAAATGAATTACAAAGATTATGGAAATTATCCGAAAATGTAACTTTTTGGAATACTGCTGTTCATAGTTTGTCTAAAAAACTGCGTGTGCGAGGATATTCTATAAATAAACTAAATAATCAAATTAGAATTTTTAGTCAAAAAATTGAAGATAAAAATCTGTCTCAATCAATTCGAAAACTATCCTTTTAATAAAATTAATTCTATTAAACCAAAAAGTTTTTACTTGTTTTATGTATAGTCCTAACATCACACATGGAATGTATATATCTGCCCAGTTTCCCCATGCCAGGTGCGCACCTGGTGAGGCTGGGCGATGAGACGCATGGGGCTATGAGCACTCATCTTTAAGATATATACTATACAATCCATGTATCACAATATACTTAATTATTTGTTAGATGCATATTCGTTGTCAATAAGTGCACCAATATTTTATCTTTTGTTTTTCATTTATTTGTCTTTCCTATTTATGTATATCTATATGTATATTCTTTGCACAACTTGTTTTTTCTTTCTTTTATGTATGCTTTTTATTATATTTTTATTTCATATTTAGGTTTTTTATTTCCTTTGCTTATGCTATTGTGGTTGGCAATTCTTAGTATGCCTGGCTCTACCGAAGGAAACTCTGACTCTAGCCTTCACTTTGAAACTACTGTCTCCCAAGGTTAACCTTAGTGGTTTTCCTGTTTCTTCTGTTTTTCTTTATGGGGTATAGTCAGGAGGGGGGGAAGAAAAACATGAATAGGGAAGCAAGCCTCCAACTTTTTCTTCGCTTGGATTTGGATCGGCTTGAGCATACCGTTATGTACCGTGGGCAAATACCTATCCAATCGTATATTCAAACTTCTCTTATATCTCACTCAGCTTTGGCAGTAACAGGATTTGTCCATGTTTTTTTACCCTCAAATCGGGGAAAAACATGGTGCGGGGAAAAACATGGCACGGATTTCTACCAACCAACCATTTAGAGTGGTTTAAAAGCATTGTTTCAGCTGTTTTTAGCGTGCAAAACTACCTAGGCACCCTTCTAACCTCACAGCAAGCTTAAAACCCGATTTTTTGGTCAAAATGCTAAATCCGCCGTACCTAACCTGTTTGGGCATGAAACCTGCTGGGAACTGGCCATAATATGCAGAATATCACTAGAAACAAGTTAGTTGTGTTTAAAATTGCAATATTTCATCAATTTTTAAGTTTTTTCAAAATTTTCATTTTTACCATAGAAACTTATGAAACCTGGCATGTTGATGCTGCAAATCAAATTTTCGAGCTAGAAAAAAGGTAAAGGTAAAGGTGACCCCTGGAGAATATCTCCATCCCTGCTTCAGGGACAAGGGGTGCCGGTGCTCATCCCCGGATACACAGCCGTAGAGCCAGGAGTGCCACCTCAAATGATGACTACATGCGTGGAAGGGGGGCCGGCCCTTCAAGGCTTTAAGCCCTACACGGACTCCTGTTACCTTCCCACAATAGTGGTAACCATTTACCGACCAATTAAGGATGGATAGCTGGGTTTGCTAGAGCTCACGGCGAACCGATATGTGCTTAGTCCCTTGCTCAAGGGGATTTGTGAAAGCTTTGTGGCAGCGGGGATTCGAACCTCGGACTATCGGATCCGAAGTCGAACCTTAACCACTCGGCCGGCACGGCACGCTAGAAGCTTCAAAAATGCTCAAAGTAGGCACATTTTGAGGTTTTTAGTGGTTTTAAAGCATTCTCTTTCCTATAAAAGCATTAGTTACGCCTTCCTGAAGCATACGCAAAAATTTTAAAATTTGGTCAGCATGTTTGTCCCCGCTCTAGTGGACCCAATGTGGGGGAAAACATGGTCGAATTTTTCTACTGGGTATACGCAGGGGAAAACCACTATTGCCATGTGATAGAGCAAGTCAAATTATGCCCGCATGCCAATTTATAGTAGCCAAAGTTTGATAGTTGGTTAGATATAGACTTGCAAACTTTCGAAAATCCTTAGCATTTTGGCCAATTTTGGGAGGTCAACTTTGGTCAAGTACTGTACTTATAGAATCAAACTTAGAAACCAATCTGGTACTGTAGGGTATACTTCTAGACTTGCTCTTTCTAATGGGCTATACTAGGCAGCTGCAACTGCTATGGTTGGAGAGTAGGCGACCATGTTTTTCCCCCTTCTTTTCCGTCATGTTTTCCCCCCTCTGACTATATATAGTTTATGGAAACTACTAGAACAAATCTCAAAAGTTAGTTATATACGTACAACAAAGACAGATATGGAGTGATTCTGGGTTGCCAGTACCGCAGACGCGTATATAGTTGCTTTTTAAGAGGAAACTAAAATATGCATTTCTCACTCAGAACAAACTTGCGGACAAAACGGAAGATGTGGAATTTCGCAGTTTACGTAATTCGAAAACCATTAAGAAACATCAACTTACATGTATCCTACAATTAAACTCTGATTCAAACCCACGGACTCTTGTGCCTTTAGGGCCTGAAAAAAGACATACGCATTCCAAAGCTGTAAATAGGAAAAAGTGAACAAAGTTATCAAAGATCGTATATAACCCAATAACACCTCCCTTAACCCGGGATCAAGGATGGGCTTGGTTGACATTCGGCGTCAAACGGCAAAAGGTCCACTCGCCAATGCAGGGAAACTTCACCCCCATTCCCCATTGTGTCGGAAGACAACGGAAAAGCAAGCATTTTTGCTAGTTTTTCCGGTGTTCACTCTTGGCAGAGTTAGTTCGTCCGCAAAAATATTGGGCTTTCGGTTAATACAAATTTGTCGGCCCTTGAGCCGTTTTTAATGTTTAATGTTAAGTTTTTAATTTTGAGCCAAAATCGCCTAAATCCCTACCCCTACCCTACCGCAGCACTCAGCTACTTTGGATACGCAGTTCTATGGCAAACATTGCTCCGCTCACTTTGCGTTTTTGCCTGATACCAAAGTTAACCACGTTTGAAAACTGTTATTTTCGACCACGTGACCCCGTCCCCTATCCGACATATATATGTACGTATATACATACAAGAATAAAAATGCTCCGATGGAGCATGAAAAATGCAATATGGGTGACACTGGGTTTTAAGCGGACAGAAGACTAGGTGTTAAAAGGTTAATATGGGAGGACCAGGTTGTAAATGCCAGGAGGACTGACTAGGTTAAAAGCGCACTAATAATATGGACCAGAACAAGTTGGAAATTTTTCCGAAAATGGCCATTGGACCGACTTCCATTGGGCCGGCCGCCTGTAGGTTCAGGACCTAAATCAAAAATCGGCCAACGTTATGACACGCTACCAACCCCATAGTTTCTTATGCAACAATCCGCGTCCGCAGCTTGTTCCCTGAGCCCTGTAGCCGTGACACAAAATGGCCAAAAACGCCGTTAGGCCACTTTTGGCCGGCCGCACAGGCGGCATGCCGGGCCGGGCAGCAAAAAACACAGCGCGCGGCACATGAGACCATATCGACATTCAGAAAATATAAACCTTTCCGGCTGAAAACGTGCACATCTTTCAAACACCTCTGCACAAGATTGCATTTTTCCAAGCGTGACTTACACAGAAAAAAACAAACGGCCTAACTTGTCCGGAAGCGAAAATTTTCAAAGTTGGAAATTTTGACCAAATCTTTTTTGCAACGTGTTGTATATACTCGTTGTGTAGATTCCAACGATACCAAACTTGCCGAGTTTCGTTCAATATTGAGCTGGCACGGTACTCGAACGAGTCTCAAAGGGCCGCGCAGCGCCTTTTACACCCATATTATAGGGGGTGGGTCGCTCTCGCGCCCCCTATAATACTTACCCATAACATGGCCTACAAAATGAGGATGAATGAATAATGTAAGGCTCATCATTAACGTTAGCAGAGCTCGTCCATCCCAATTCTCACTTTTCACAACGTAATGACGAATAAACCTACATAAGTATATAAATAAAAAATTCATTAATAGTAATAATTGAACGTACAAAAATTATTACATATATAGTCACTTCTTAGACAACATGGCATAAATTACATTCTGAACCAGGCATTTCAGTGTGTGTGGGGGGCAGTATTTTTTCGCCGACGGCTTATGTGTAAAGCTACACACCTCTCCAAAATTTTTTGCTATTTTAAGAAAAACATATGTAACTATATATACCTAAAAATTCCTAATTTTCTCGCGTTTTGCTTACAACATGTATATAATTTTATTGGTAACAAAAAGATATTCCGAGGTATTATTTTAGAGGCCGCTTTTTATAAGTATATAAAATTTAAAAATCTTATCAGGGTATTTTTACAGGGGGGGGACCCCCGAAATAGACCTCCCCCCGAAACTGCCTCCCCCCCGAAATCGCCCCCTCCCGGGATTGTTGCATCCCCCCCGGGATTTTTTGGAGGCCCAAATTTTTGCCAAAAATAGGCCAATTTTCAAAAATTTTCCGGAAATCCTGGCATTATTGATAACTTTTTGCGTTTCACCATGCAAAATACCCCAAAAAATACCATTTTTGACTCATTTTTGCAAAAAATTCTCCCCCCCCGAAAATTTCTCCCCCCCCCCCCAGGCCCGGGCCCACCGGAAAAAATCCCTAAAAAATACCCTGCTTATTTACAGCAAAATTTGGAGAAGTTTAACCAAATCAGATCGACAAAATTAAAAAATTGAGCAGTTACAACGATGATCTTCATTTATTGGTTTTGACTTGATAAAACCTGGTGGTGGAAAAATGAAATCTTGACTCAAAATCCTCAGCTGTATGTCCGGAAGGTATTGGGGAATGGCAAGACCAAGTCTACGTAAGGTCTATCTGGCCAGTATACCATGTTCGGTCTGTGGCTGAGTAGTATGGAATAACAGCATGGGGACCTCCGTGGCTAAAACGAACTTCCAACAATTAGAGGTGGTCAACAGTAGAGCAGCTCGGCTGACTTCTGACTGCACTACCGCTGCCCCGACTGACGGGGCCCTGCTGGAGTCCAGCTTGCAACCAGTGAAGACCGTCCTGGAAAGAAAATCACACTGCTCCTATCTGACGTCAGCAACACTACAAGACTACAATTGTCACGATCCAACTGTCTTTGCTACAACACGTTGCTTAACTTTTATTTTGACGAATATAATAATTTATGTACGTATAAATTTGTTTGTCTACAGTTTTCTGCCTCAGGGTACACAAATTCTGTAAACACATTAATAAAGTCAATTGCACATTAGTTTGAAGTCTCAGTCTGATGTAAACTTTGTAAACTGTATAGATGTTATCAGTTATAATATTAGTATAAATTCGCTTGTTTTGTTGAGATGTTGTTCAGTCTGTGAAGTAAAGTTTGAGTGTGAGCTGCGTTTGCTTAAGTCTTTCCGTCTAGTATATATATATCTAGACGAGGATTTCCCACTCTATACGTGGATGAACTTTCCTGGACTTACAGTCCAGAGTGCTATTTCCCACAAGCAGTGGAAGACTTATATACTGGACATATACAAGAACAAAAAGTGCTTCTTCGTCGCATGTAAAATACGTATGAGTCTTCGTAGACAGGTTGTACATAAGCAAAAACTAGCCTGTAAAATACATATGAGTTCCGTAGGGAGGTTGTAAATTAAGGAAAACAAGTTGCAACCGCTTAACATATGAGCCTGTCCTACAACGAGGCTCATATTGGCGTATCTCATAATACTAATAATTTGCAGATATATAGTTTACATTTACGTATATAAATACATATATACTGCATAAAGCTTTTCATTACAAATTATCCTTCATATAATGTTGATCAGTCATTATAGTGTGCATATGCTCAATACGGTACGCCATGAGGCGCTCTGACTCACAGCCAAGTGGGAACGCATTCTGCGTGTGCATAATGTGAAAGTGTTTCGAGAATGCATTAGACGTGTGCCATAGTGTTTCAGGAAACATCAGGTTGCATGTACAGTTCAGCTTGAGCAGTCGTAGTTCACTTCAGTCCATTTCTTCTGGGCCACAACGTCTATTCATTTTCCGTAATGATAATGAAGCTGAGGTTCTTTAATGAGGCTTTAATGTGGAATGCACTGTGACGCCAGTAGTATAGGGCGGGCTTTTCCACCCCGCTCCGGGAGTCAATGAACTTTTGACCTTTCCTGGAATACCCTGGGGTTTTGTATGTATCCTCAGTTGACCCTTGTCTTTTGCTTTCCACCCTTTGACCTTTCGACCTTTCACAATTACGTCATCAATTACGCAACTCCCATTCACAATTTTGATTTATGTCTTTTCCTCCCTCTGAGTTCTTCCCCCGGGGCTTGGGACCCGGCGTCGGCCCATTACCGGACCTACATACTTAATCTAACCTAACCTACCTACCTAATCTACGTATATACACTATCTAACCTACCTACCTAACCTATGTACAATACATATACACAGTACCTAACCTAGTCCGGCGCATGCAAAATTTTTGTATTTTTTGTATTTTTATAATTTTTTCGTTTTCGAAGCGATTATTTACAGCAAATACATATGTACAATATATACAGGTAGCCCTTAAGAGGACTGTTGGGATAAGAGTAGGTTAATCCATCCTTTTACCTACGACGTATATACTCAGACCCGTCTGCCAGACAAACAAATGTTGTCATTTTTATTTCACTCCTAAAAGGCAAAGCTTTTTCCAAAATAATGCCCACCGCAGGAATTTCAGGATTATTTCTAATGTAATTTTCTGCGTCCATCCGCGCTTCAGCGAAAGAATCGAAGACCCCACTCCCTAAAGTGATTTCCCCGTTATCGAGAATAATGCTCCAGTAGTAACTATAGTCCATGTTGTTATTTCGTGTTTTCGATAACGATTCGATAATAAATAGTGTTTTATTTCCTGCTTTTATTGATTTCGTCCCTAACTTTTTCCAACAAATATCCAAGTCGGTTTTCTCCTGGATAGTCTTTATTATAGTTCTCAGTTCCTGTTCCCCAATATTTTTCAAACGAGTTAACGTATACAATCTTCTTCTCACCTGTGCGCAGTAGTGTTTCTCTTGCTTGCTTGTTTTGCTCAAATTTCGCCCGAATACCTTCTAAAACTCCCAAAAATGGTAATCCAAAAGTTCCTTTAAATTTAAAAGTAGCCGATCTTCCATCCTCGATAGCTGTTTCCGGGGTGAAGTAACTTGGCGCACTGTAGTCCCAAATTTCCACCTCATTACTTTGAACACTGAACCAACACCACCAATACATGTTTTCAAGAAAGCGTTTAAAACCGACCGCTCACCACAAAAGAACAAGTCAAACTGACACTTCCCCAGAAATTTCACCGTTTATATATAGACTTTTGAGTTAGCTAGTAGTTGGTTGGCTTATAACTTACATTTACCGTTTGTACAAATTGGTATTATTAAGTGTTTAATCTTTCTTAACTTTTCATTCAACCCACCAAAGTTCAGCTCTGCACCAATCTTACTCCGAGCATACTTTTTAATATTTTACAGAATTTTGTCTTAACTTTCCATGCCGGGCCTTAACTTACCGACAGTCCTACCTTTGTACTCTGAGTCACTCCAAACCTACTCCGAGTCAACACCGAGCATACACTGAGCCTACTCCCCATTAACTAGTAATTTTCCACTTATTCTTCCTCTTCCTGTTCATCCAATTGGTCCACCGTCTTTTCAGGTAGTACCACTGTGCTCAAATTGGAGTTCTTTTCTATGGCACGTCTGAGGGCTTCTTAACAACAACAACAAATTTGTTTATTTCGGTCCAAGAAACAAGCTACATATATAAGTGACAACTCCGAACAAAACGACCGAAATGGGATTAGTGCATACAAAAACACTATCCCCTAGTACAGGCAAATACACACAAAAAACATCTTAGCTACATTTGAAATTTTATACATTATATATATACGTATAAGTGCATTACATGCGTGCATTAGGTATATCAACAGATACTAAATATAGTTGTCCTAACACCCCAGCCCAACAACTTACGCATTTACGTTGTACTTTAAAAAACTAGATAAATCTATTTTATCAATTTTTTGTTTAAAAATGGCAGGACTAGGAGCCTTAACTACATTTTCGGGGAGGCTATTCCAGATAGGTATTACCCTATTAGTAAAGAAGTATTTGCTACAATCCAAACGTGACTTTTTTGACTTCAACTTCAGTGAGTTTCCTCTGGTCCCCGCCTCAGAGGCAAAACTAAAGAATTCTGAGCTGCTAACTTTATCAATTTCATAAATTATTTTATAAGTTTGAGCCAGATCCGCCTTTATTCTTCTAAGCTCCAGAGTTTCAAGACCTGCTTCATTCAGCCTATCAGCAAAGCAGAGTTCACCTAAGCTAGGAATACGCTTCGTGAACCGTCTCTGAACCGCTTCAATTTTGCGGATATCTCCCAACAAATAAGGAGACCAAACACATGAGTTGAATTCCAGGATCGGCCGAACATAAGTTTTGAACATGGATACCAAAAATTTTACATCTCTACAAGAAAAAGTTCTGAAAATTATACCTATCTTTTGAGCAGCTTTAGCGCAAATTTTCTCACAATGGACTGAAAATTTTAGATCTGCAGAAACAATGACACCTAGATCTTTTGCTGTGTCAACTTTTGGGATCACAGAACCATTTACCGCAAGATCATCCAACAATAAGGGTGCCCCAATTTCGAGTAACAAACTCTTGTTCAAGGCAACAGAAAGTTGGTTTTGAGATGCCCAATTAAAAACATTTATGCAATCCAATTTAAGGAGGTCGAAATCAGCTTCAGTTCTACCAGCCAATGAAATTTTAGTGTCGTCAGCAAAAATTTTCGAGTTACAGTGTGAAAGACTATCAGGCAAATCATTTATATACATGAGAAACAGAATAGGACCAAGTACACTCCCTTGCGGGACTCCACTAACAACTTCACCCTTATCGGACAAGACATTGTTAACCTTGACATACTGCGATCTGTGACATAGAAAACCCCTTATCCAGTTTAGTGTATTTCCTTTCACTCCAAAAGATTCCACTTTGGACATAAGCTTATCGTGAGACACAGAATCAAACGCTTTACTTATGTCAATGTAAATAACTTTCACCCCCATATTCCCATCTCTATAGCCGGTCCATGTATTTAAACACTCTAAGAGTTGGGTTTGAGTAGAACGTTTCGACATAAATCCATGCTGATCTTTAGAAATTAGGTTATTCTGAAGCAAGTGCTGCAAAAGGTACTTTTTAACTATTTTTTCCATTACTTTGCAGCAAATACTAGTAAGAGAAACAGGCCTATAGTTCGCAGGCACGGCTCTTGATCCTTTACCTTTAAAAATTGGTACAACGTGAGCAATTAACCAGTCGTCCGGCAATACCCCCTCAACAAAAGATTGCTGAAATATGATTTGCAAGGGAATAGCGAGCTGAGTTTTGAACTTTTTCAAGAACTGGGATGGGATTTTATCCGGACCCGCAGCAGATTTATATTTCAAGGTGCCGATTGCATCCATAATATCTTTTCGTGAAAAAGTGATATTTACCAAGTCATTTTCTACTTGGTGAGACGCACGCAATGGGTACACCATTGTCCCGAACGAAAACCGACTGGAACTGTGAATTTAATAAGTTAGCCTTAGTAGAGTCACACTCAGCTGAAATCCCCCCTTCCGTTAGAACTGTTACCCCTTCAGGTGACGACAATTTACTTTTCACATAGTTATAGAAGCGCTTGCTGGATGGATATGTCAAAAATTTTGCTTCTCTCATAGCACAGTATTCTTTTATAGCCTTATTGCACTTTTCACTGACATCCAGGTAAGAGTTTTTGAGTGCAGGGTCAGCGGAGTATTTAACTTTCCTATGGAATTTTCTCTTTTTAAGCAGCAATCGCCTTACATGTTTAGGAAAACTCAGTCTCTTTTTATTTCTGAACAACTTTTTAGGCACGTTTTCATCAATGAGAGTCAAGCAAACCCTTTTAAAAACTTCCCACTTCTCATTAACGGATGACGAGTGTCGAAATAACAGTGGCCAATTAGTTAGTTCCAGTTGCATCATTACATTTACATCATCAGCCCTCTCCCAGCAGAAAACGCCAGTGTTAGCCGTATTTTTCGCAATACTCGCATTTACATGGGCAGAGAAATAAACAGTATTATGGTCACTATTAGCTACCGGAGTTCTGACATCGACTCCAGATACCAATGTGGGGGACATTTTCGAACACCAAATCTAAAATAGCATCCATTCTAGTTGGCGAATTAACTTTTTGGAAAAATCCATTTTCTAGAAACGTATTTAAAAAGCATCTTGAGAGAAGGTGTCAGATGCTCGTGGGATTTCCCAATTTATACCAGGTAAATTGAAATCTCCTGACAAACAACACTACAGGTACATTTCTAGAATTAAGATACTTCAATACACTTTCGAGAGGTTCTAGGCATTCTACATCGGTTACGGACGCACGATAAAAGGTTGAAACAATGCAAGATGGCTTCGAGTTTGTTCCCGCAACTTCAACTGCTATCCCTTCTAAATTTCCTAGATCAGGCAAATCTAGCTCTTTGCTTTTTAATTCATTTTTGACAAGAATGGCCACTCCACCGCCCCTTTTGTCACCTGCCCTGTCTTTTCGGTAAATAGAATAGCTATCTTTACATAAAAAGAGACTATCAGGGCACTGCGAAGTCAGCCATGTTTCGGTTAGACAAATAATATCAGGATAATCATACTGCAAGCATACTTCAAAATGAAAATTAATGAATTTGTTACATATACTACGCATATTAGACAGTACAACTCTTAATTCATTACAAGAACTTATACTTGCATTACTATGATTACAATTGTTCCTAACAGCTGGAGCAGCAGGCGGAATGGAAATCCAATCGGCCACCCTACCTTGGCCTACCCGTCAACGGAGGGGCGGAAACGCTGTCAAGTCAGGGCTGTAAGCAAGAGCTTGAGAATACGTCACATTCTGCATGGGAGGATCGGGCAAGAGAGGGGGTCGGCGACGTGGAGAAACAGGATTGGCAATCGATATGAGACTTTGAGCAGTTGTGCTTTCGTCAGCACAGCTGCCACGGAAGCTTCTGAAAGGACAAAACCGGCGCTTGTGTCCCGGATGTTGACACTGATGACATATAACCTGACCAAAGTGCCGCAGCCGACAATTTCCAATCACGTGCCCCCTGACGCCGCAGTGAAAGCAAAGGGGAGCGGATGTCAGACCACGACTGGTTGGCACAGTACTCCTTCGCTTTCGTACAAAAGGTTTGCGAACCGGCTCCAGTGGAACTTCACCATCTCGAACTATCTGCACAGTTTCCCCCATATCTGCGATATCGTAGTTGCAGTCATAATCAGACTCTTGGCCCACAAATTTTCTCAGATCCATGAGGATGCAACCGAGTTTGTTCTGTCCAGGAAAGATGGGTGACGCGAGAGTAGCGTCCTTGTGGAGTCCAGTGG
The DNA here is from genome assembly GCA_030248195.1 of Trissonchulus latispiculum. Classification (NCBI taxonomy): domain Eukaryota; kingdom Metazoa; phylum Nematoda; class Enoplea; order Enoplida; family Ironidae; genus Trissonchulus; species Trissonchulus latispiculum. The sequence goes on along the minus strand of JASAND010020911.1, from coordinate 1,716 downwards.
TCCAGAATGCATGGCTGGATGGATAGGTGGAGTGAGCTAAGACTGCATCACCCGACTTTCGCAGAGCGTCACGGTAGGATGCACACTGCTCCAGCTTAGCTTTTTGAATGTCCGTCATAAGTAGCACTTCGTATGACATGTCGCGGTTCGGTACCGAGCGGCAGACTTTGCCCAGTCTTTTAGCTGCCATTGGGCTGAAGCTCATAAGCACTTTCTTGGCGAGTTCATCATATCCATAGAAAAGCAGCCTATTATATTGAAAGGCATGTTCCGCAGATTTGAACTGGACTCCATCAAACTGAAAGTCAAAAATATAAAAACATGAAAGGGGATCTGTTGATCCAGAGAACGTGATCACTTTAGTGCAAGCCCTGGAGGCGGGTCGTGCGGGATTATCCTGAGCGGGAGAGGTTGAAGGGCAAGTTTGAGTGTCTATGGAAGCAGTAGGTACATCATCTGTCTGCACATAAATGGTTTCACTGATGACGGCAGGGCTTCCGCCATTGGGTTGAGTCGGATCTTTGAGACACTCATCGCAAAGCCAAACCACATTTAGCTTTACCAGTTTTTCGAAATGCTTAAAAAGCTGGGGGATAAGCCCCACGCATCGAGTGTGGAAGCATTTCAAGCAGGAAAAACATGACACTTTAGGGTCCAATGTTCCAATGTCGAATCCACATTTGTTAGAGCAATGAACTGGAGTATTTTCGGACTTAGCTGGCAGCATCAATCAATCAGTCAATCAATCAATCGGTCCTGAGTCGTGATTAGTTTCATTTAAGGGCTTGGATTGGGCAAGAAAGACTGGCTGGTACAATATGGGGACATAGAGCATCCGGATCAATATGAAAATAATCACAGGATGCGCGAAGCTCAGAGATCAATCAAAGCAGGACAATCAACTTTCTACGTTAGACAGCACTTCGGAATGAGCGTAGTCTAGACGTCCGGCGGTAGAATCAAAACGATACGACATAAATTGCGATGAAAGGATCTGAATCAAATGGGTTAAAACCTCATAACCTCGTTAAAGCTCACTCATGCTACTGATTAATTTCTGGGATTGCTAAATGTCGTTTATTTAATATACGGCAGCTATCTCAGTTTTTCCTTGTGTAGCAATTATTGCAATGGATTTTCCTGGAGCGACCAAGATCGGCAGTCTGAAGCTGAGCCTTATGAAGATCAATGAACAGGTCAACTTTTGGGTATGTATGGTATTGTTTATTTAAATTTATATAACATATATATATAATGGTTTCTTTTAGAGATGCACCGGGGCCGCCACTACCGGGGCCGGGCCTTTCGCAGTTGGCCGGGACCTCATCGTGGCCCGGGCCGGGGCCGGGGCGCGTAGGAATTTGGGAGTCCAAATCGGACATTTTCAAAAATTTTCTTAAAAATTTAAATTTTGCAATAATTTTTGATATACAAAAAAACGTTACTATCGTTGTTTTTCGATGATATCAGCGCGAAAACAAACTATTTGTAACACTTTTTGACTTTCGAAAATTCAAAATTTTGGATTAAAAAATGTCCAAAAATTGACAAAACTTTGCTAATTTTTGACCCGATCGGTACCGGGGCCTGACCACCAGGGGCCGGGGCCTGGCTCCGGTGCCGGGGCCAGGCCGCGGTGCATCCCTAGTTTCTTTATATGATTTTAACAGCCAATCTTGAAGAAACGCATATATAAGTACACGTACATACGTACAT
>JASAND010020908.1:0-42884 GCA_030248195.1 Trissonchulus latispiculum | reverse complement strand
CCTTTTGATTATAATTACATCACAATCTTCAATTTAGTGGGACGGAATCTGAGTTTATCGAAATCCAATTTGAGTTTATATGGAGGTCTTTGCACAAAAGTTCACTCCTGGGTCACACCGACTTATTTCAGTTATTTCCCCACCCCAGAATAAAAAAATGCTACTGACCAATGCAGTGTCATTAGTTTGAAAATAAGAAAAACCTACATTTCACTGCTGCCACAATTTGTTGTAATATGTATTGTAGGAATTTTGGTTAAAATAGGACTTAGTTAGTTATATGTTTTCGTGCAGTTTTGAAATTGCATGGACTTATCGCTACCTGCTAGCTACCACGAAAAGTGTAAGCATGGACTTGGAAACAAACAAGTCTTCTTCTTCTATTGTTGTTTATGGTTAATTTTAATGAAAATTTCAGAAATTAAACTAAAAATAGTTTCCAGACCATAATTTTTAAGTATAAATAGAATCTAAGTAGACTGGGTTTTCTTTTTCTTTATTTTTAATGAAGCAAAGTAAATAGTCTGTATTCGGCAAGGGGAATGTGGTCACTGGTTTGAGGCCCCAAGCTGTCAGAATGATCCTTCAGAGAGAATGCCCTCATGCTGCGAGTGTAGTCCTATGGCTTTCGGGTGGGAGGAATCTACTGGTCCCAAATAAGTTCATCAACGGGAACTCATGGCGGATGGCTGTGGCAGGTGTGAACTTGCCATCCGGGATATCTCACTCACGGAAAGTAGACTTCGCTATCTGGATTCTAGATGACGCTTCGATCTGTGAAGTTTGCAGTTTGGGCTGGGGGGGGAGAGTCGCAGCGGACACTTATACTGTGTCCGGGCTATTGTTTCGCGGCGAAGACACTGCGATGTACTGTATTGACCATACATGTGCTTAGGGGTTTGGGGGGGGGGTTACCACCCTGCCCCAAACTTGGACCTCACCTGGACCCTCAGAGGGGTCTTTCACCCCCTCCCCCAAAATCCGGATTTTTCCGTTTTTTCGGGGGAAAACACCGGTTAAATCCGGTTTTCCGGTGGCCACCGGCTGCCGGTTCATCCCCCAAAACTTCCTCTCCTGTCCATGTCTGGTCTTGACCCCGTCGCTATGAAACTGGCCATGGATTTTCAACCCTCCATGTAAGAAAGGGTGATGTGGTGTCTGCAATTCACTTGCAACTTTCACATTGTTAATTGTTATTGCTGAAATATGCAAATTAGTTTTGTGCCTATATAAATGTCTGTTTTCTGTGATTAAATCAGTCTACACGGCTAGTTCTTCTGATACCTGCCATCTACATCTCCTGTAGACTCGTCAATGCGGATATCACATCATCAACACGATCACTTTAAAGAAGATAGATAAGTCAAGTACTATTTATCGCCTCCTCTTGTGGTAACAAACAGCACAACGCCAATAACTAAAATCTATCCTGTTTAAAGGAGTGTGCCGAAATCCCCTCGTTGCTGATAGGTTCTAAACCTTCTTGGAGAACTCCAAATATAGGATTTAAAATTTAAACGTTTTCAAACTTTTAATTGCAAATCTAAATTAATGTTTATAGAATTATTGCATATGCGTTTAGAAATTAAGCCGTTTGTTAGGAAACTGATATTCTTAGGTTCTTAATCCTTTAATTTTTGTTTCATTTATTCCTAAAAATTCCAATTGCTATTCTTGAATGATAGAAAAATAGAGCATAAATGCAATCTTGATTCTTGAATACTTTGAACACAGGAACTTCTTGTGAAATAAAATCAAAAATAAGGAAGACAAATGGTAGAGAATCTAAAGAATGTCAGTTTATAATTTAATCCTTTCAGATCTCAATAAAACTAAGTGGACTTAGTCTTTTCCATTTGCGCACTCAGAATTCGCTTAAATTCATTTCGTTTTTGTTTCGCTTGTTACAAATTACCCTTCCTCTTCACATCTAACATCTAAATAGGTAACCTCTAAACAAGTTTCGACTTGGTCGTTAGTAATGGCTTTTAAGATTTTGTAAGATTTTGATTGGTAGCATTGAAGGTAGGGCTTTTTGTGTCTGCGTCATTACGAAAAGGGCAAAATTCCAATCTTCGTGCTACAATTACTTGAGTTGAAGATAAGACTGGTAGAAAAGGCAACCATCAAACTAGCCTAACCAAATTTTAATTTTTAAACATAAAAAGCATGAACAATTCTTACCGATCTTATATCTTTCATGGAAAGGACAACTTCAAAGTCTCGCTCCAAAATTTGACGCAGTTCTATACCCATTAGAGAGTCCAATCCAAAGTCAGTTAGTCTAACGTCAGGATCAAGGCTGGTGGGGTCTTCTACTCCTAATATCCGGGCTACGGCCGACTTTAGATCAACTTTGTTAGATTCGGCGTTTCTGGAAAATTCTGATCTGAAATAAACATCTCATTTGTACATAATAGCCTGTAAATGAGATAAAAGCCCAACAACATTAAATAAATGTTAATAATCAATTAAAAATTCCTTTGTGTAAAGTTGGAGGTTACCTGCTAAGCTTTACGAGCGGGAAACTGTGCACAAGGAGAACGTCGAACCTGGAAGAGATGTAGTTTCAGTCGACCTATGCGAACCTCGCCAAAATTTGCCTAAGTGAATCCTACCGAACGGAGTTAAACCGTTGTTGAATAGCAAAGACTCAGAATAAATGAACCCCAGAATTTTGCTAAAAGGTACACGCTTGAAAACTTACCGACCTAACCCAGTTCAGCTCAGAAAAATCCTTACCTACCGAGTCTAATACAAAAAATACGGAAAACAACACCCTAAAGGTCTGAAGAGACCACATTTACTATAATTAGAATTACGTACTTGACAATGGGGTGACCCCCGAAAAATGCGTACAGATAAGAATGCAGAAAATACGAACCTACAGCAAATTTTAGAACAGAACTTTTGATAAAAATAATTTTTCGAAACAATAAGCACGAACAATTTCCAAAAACAAAGACTAAGACTACAGATAAAGTCGGATGAATTAACCCCCAAGAATAACCCACAAAATAACCTTAAAGTGAGTCCCTAAGCCGTCACGGCTGTATACAAATAGTCACAGAAGCTATGAAACGTTCCCATTAAGAGTTCCATTCCATACAATGACTGAAATAAATTTTGAATTATAAATAAGTTGGCTCATCAAGGTCACCTTGGAGCTGAAAGGAAAGTTTATAGAAATACATTTGAAAACAGTCTTCTAATGTAGCGATGTGGTAAAGTTGCTAACAGTTCTTTTTTGTTGCTCGGATACAATTCATACTTTCAACAGGAACATGCATGCGGAGACGTAGATGACAAGTGTCATAAACTCGGGATCAGTCTCTGTCACTGCACAGTAGAACACTTGGCAACGGCAAGACATGTGAAGTAGCCGAGCAGGGGGTGTGGAAGTACTGGCAAATCAGTTTTTTCAGTTTTTTTTCAAAAATTTCAGATTGGAGGAGGGCAGGGAGCGACTCCTCAGACGAGCTCCCAGTCTGGGTTTGAGGGGACTCCCGATCACATGTGTGTTAGCAATTATTCAATGCCCTGGTATACACCGAGTGTTTGCATTTCCGTGTTTTCGTTATTGAATGCACGCCTGCTGCAGTTGCTTGTAAGTCCTGAAAGATAGCGCAATAATATCTAGCATTGCTGGTTCCAGTGATAGCCAACTACCAACCTGACATAGGAGCAGACGACAGGTCTCGGATTAGCCAGGAACAAATTCAAGGCATGAAAGCAAGAGGGGATTCTTTGAGGAAGAGTTCCACCAACCACAGTGGAATTGTCGCCCATGTTTTCCAGGACTACACCCACATCTCCAATGGCACCCCACTGAATAGCCATCCCTAAAAGGAGCACAAAATGGCATGATAATATAATTTATAGGAAAAAATGCTATGCTTAGAATTGAAGTCAACACTGGTTCTGAAAATGGAGGAAACAAAACAACGAGCTAATTGTTCTGGTATATCCACAGGTGGACAAGGGGGGAATTTCCCCCCCTCTGGGCGAAGTCGCCCACAAGGGGTCGCGAAATTGCTTCCACAAGGGGTAAGAAAATTCGCCACAAGGGGTAAAAAATTGCCCAAAAAATAGGTTTTACAACTAAGATTTCAAAACATTTTCCGGCATCGCCGGAATTTTTTACTTAAATTACTATATTTTGCTAAAACCCGTCCGAACAACGTGTTTTAGCTAAAAAAATTGCTGTTTTTTGCTAAAAAATGGGAAAAATAGCATAAAAATAGCTTTCAAAGTACCCCTAAGAAAAATCGCTCTCACAAGGGGTACCCAAATTTGCTTCCACAAGGGTCAGTGAAATTTGACCTCCCGTTCAGGTATGGGTATATCCCAAGCATGGCCCTTCATACCAGGGTATCCATCATGAACCCGCTGTTCCATCATCCGTTCCATGCAGGAATTGCTGAATCCATAGTTCGTCTGACCCTCGTTACCCAGGCCTGAGGCTACGGATGAGAACACCACAAACCTGGAACAGAAATACACCAACTCGCAAATACAGTGGTTCTTTCTTTTGTTTGAGTTTTGCTGCTGTTCAATCGAATTGACACAATCTTTCTTATCTGAGGTATAAACAAAAAATGAAAGACATAAATATCAACTAAAATTAACAGCTGTAATTGTGAATAATGCTTTCGTAATAAACAACACTTAGTTATCACCATCTGAGATTCTGATCACAGTATTGTCGACTGATTTGATCGAGATTTTTGGTTCCCCAATATTTTGGTTCGGCAGCGCTGATGAAGTTTTCTGGAGTCTGATTTTCGAAAAGGTTGTCTCGAAGGACCATGGCTAGATGGAAAATCCCTCCGAGAGGACCCATTTCGAGACAGAACTTCATCAGATCGTGAGTTTCCGATTCATGAAAAGTGTTTAATTGAGAGACTCGAACGTCCACGCCTCGCTGACGCCAGAAATACATCAAACGCTTCTGATATCCTGTCTTGATTCCAGATCGAGATGTGAGCACTAATCTGAAATACGTAGATCAATGACAAATAATATTTCGGTTAAATATTATTTCTGTGTTCTAAGCTATGAAGGTAGTTATCCAATCATGGGTTCGCAGAAGCCGAAATTTTGTCAAAGTAGGTTCGTTTAGAATTTCTTCAAAATTGAACAATCTGCCCAAATGTTACAGCAATAATCCCGATAATGCAAGCGCCACATTAAAAGGATTTCTGTAGAAATTAGAAATTCCTATGGTTTTCCACAAAAGTGCTTCTGTGTGGTCAGCCACCAGCGAAGCTTCTTGTATTTTCCACAAAAGTAACTATTTTTATCAGCATCTCGAATAGTAAAAACGGCTATTTTTCTGTAGAAAGTACTAAAGAAACATGTATTTTTATCGACATTTCCGATATTTCTATATGGGATACCACCTAGTAGTGTTTACGACACAAACCTGCATCTTTCCTGAATCGACCTGCTCATGAACAAGCAATATATACTCTCTGCAAGTTTAAGAATTTTCAGAGGAACATTTCATTGAATTGTAGGCCTGCTGCGCAGAAGGCTTTCCTTTTAGGTTATCATTACACTATAAATAGGTGATGTTGCAACTCCTTCGACTTTGCTGTGTTGGACCCACTATTCTGGACAGATCTTGTTTTGAGAGCGTTGGCGACACAAGACGAAAATGTGGTTCTTTGTGACCAAAGTGATTCATCTACAAGTGTTACCAAAATTGTCTGCAAAAGGCTGGCATCATTTTGCAGTCCTTTGTTGATTTAACACATGTTGGGTGGGACAGGGCAGCGATTATCTAACTAATTTGAACTTCCTACTAAATTTGATCTGAAGCTGTTTCTATTTGTTGCATGCTTCGCGTATGCGTAAGAAATGCATGAAAATAGGTTTGATTCAGACGAACTTGCAGACATGTTGTACACTTCTCATAGAGACTGGTTTCATACTTAGAAGCAAACCTTTGTTTACATTCTAGAATCTATATGGTAAATATGCACAGCCTATGTTAAACCACGCAGTACACGCTTTCGTGCAACCAACATTAAATTTATGTGTAGAGCATGCTAAGTTTATTAAGCGAGCAAATTTAAAAGACCTGCTGCGCTGAGGCGCAGCAGGAAAAGGGGGAGGGGCAGGGGTGAGAAGGGCGGTCGCTCCCAAAATATTTTCGATGGGGAGAACAGCCATTACAAAAAATAACCCACGGGGTGCTGAAAGACGATAATTTGAAAAATCCAATTACTTTTAGTCTTCAAACTATGATCACTGTCGCCCATATATACTAAGTTTCCGTTAGTGTATCAGAGTAGCTACTGATAGATAACCTGTAAAACAGGAGAAACTACAGGTTCCGTTTGTACTGAATACTAGTCTAACTTAATTCATTCTGTCAAAGTATCTTCTACTACCAACGATGACCTGTAGAAATTAGAAGCCATACCCTGTATTTTCTGCAAAAGCTTTTGTATTTATCATTTATTCATAAAAGTGATTTCTGTAGTTTCTACTGGAACTGTTCCAAGAGTGAGTAAGGCTTGGACTACGGTTTACCTTTTAGCTCCTCTTTCGATCAGCCATTGAGCCAGTTCTAGTCCAAATCCTCCCAAGCCGCCCGTCACAAGGTAGACGTGCTGGGGATGACAGAGAGCTTTGGCTACAGCTTTCACCTTTTTGGGAGTTGGAAGACAGACTCGTTCTTTTTCCTCTTCGCGCACTCTGACGACAACTTTTCCGATATGGTGACCCGAGGCCAGATATCGGAAGGCCTCCTCCACGGATTCGGAATCGAAAATTGTGGCTTGCAAGGGAACGACAACTCCGCAGTCAATGCCTTTCTTAAACAGTTTTGCCAGTAGCTTCCATTCCCTGTGATCTGGTTCATTTAGAATGGAGTCAAGCAAAATTCCACTAATGTTAATATTTTTGCCCAAAATAGCTAAACCTAAGGCAGAGTCTCGGTCAATGTCGTATTTTCCGATCTCCAAATATCGTCCATTTTGAGCCAAACAGCGCACAGTCGCCAGCAATTTCTCTTCCGATAAGGAGTTCAGGGCAACATCGACGCCCGTTCCATCAGTCATTAGAAGAATCTTTTCCTCAAACTCGGTTGACCGGGAGTTCAGTACGTGAGCGGAATCCAGTTCCGGAAAAGTTTGCAACAAATAGCTGCGTTTAATTTCCGTACTGACAGTAGTAAACACTTCACATCTTTTATGAAGTGCCAATCGAATCGACGCCTGGCCTACACCCCCAGTACCAGCATGAATAAGGACCTATAACATGAAAAAGACATATCTGCTATTAGTTTAACTTGCTGGTTTCACTGCATAGCATACGGACCACAGGAGATATATGTATACTTTATAGCACACCTTAGCGTGCATTCACTGATTTATACGCACGCCTTGTGGGAAGCTCCGAGTGCCACGCACGAGGGCTTCCCGCCTCCCACCGGGGTGGGAAAGAACAAAACACTCCTATGAGCTTGCGCGACATATGTCTAAACAAATTTTACAGTGAATTGGCAGCAATCTCATTGTTGCCTTGGCAGGGAGGCCTATTTGTTGGTGTTCAGCAGAGCTGTCCAGGTTGGAGCTCTGCTGAAGCATGCAGTGAACTGTATGCTTCAGCAACTTAGATTAGGGTCAGGCCTCCCATCGTGCAGCGTGCGTATAACTTAGTTTCCTTAGTTTGGCCAGGGGACAACTGCCAGAAGATATGTACATGGGGATCATATCACTTTTATACAGGGGTAAGGGAGATAGGGCCGACCGGAAAAATTGGCGGCCCCTGAGTATGCTAAACGTAGATTATAAAATTTTGGCCAAGGTTCTGACAAACAGGTTAGCAGGGGTCATGAACTTTCTTATCCGAAACACACAAACTTGCGGGGTTCCAGGAACAGATATTAGGGATGGAATTTTGACTTTAATGGGGATTTTAGATTACGCAAAACACAAGGAAAAACCTTGTGTTTTCTTATCAGTGGACCAAATGTCCGCTTTTGACATGGTGGAGTGGGAATTTTTGAGAAAGGTTTTGGAAAAGTTCGGGTTCGGACCAAAATTTAGAGATTGGATCAATTTAATATACAAAGAAAATTTTGTTCAAAGTTCTTTGCTAGTGAACGGGTATCTGTCGATCCCGTTCACTCTAACCAGAGGGATCCGGCAAGGATGCCCCTTATCTCCACTTCTCTACGTTTTATGCAATGAAACTTTTCTAAATTTCGTTAGAAAATCAAATTTGGTGCGAGGCATACCAATTATGGGTCGGGAGGCAAAGGTCATTGCCTACGCAGACGACACAAATTTTACAGTAAGAGATTTCAAATCAGTTCGGGAAATTTTCAAATTTTACGAAATTTATGAATCTGTTTCAGGAGGAAAGTTAAAAGTGGAAAAGACCCAAATTTTGTTGTATAATGGTATTCTGGAGGCCAGCGTGCCCCCAGAATATAGAAAGTTTCTTTGCAAAATTATCAAAGTTTTCGGTGTTCATATTAGTGCACAGGGGCTCAAAAATGCAAGAACGGATGAAGTTTTTAACAACCTTATTGAAAATTTGAAAAAGGCTACACCTCCCAAAAGAATTTCTGCCTACGGGAAAGTGACGGGATTAATGACTTACTTTTTGTCTACTCTCTGGTACACAACCTGGTTTGTGTCACCAGAAACTGAGAAAATCAAACAAATTATGGGTTTGATGTCAAACTATATTTGGCACCCGATCACAAGGAATTTAGTGAGCGTAGATTGCGCTGTGCTCCCCAAAAATAAAGGGGGTATAGGCCTACCTCATATTGAAATGAAAATATTTGCTCAAAGATTAGCTATTTTAATTAGACGTCATTTGGGGAGCGAGCAGGCTTGGCATTTGACCTTTGACTATTTCTATGAAATGGTCAAAGGAAAAGGGCCAGCAGCTACCAAAGTTGCAAAAGTTCCAAACTTTTACAAAGAATTGAGACAGGCTGAACGCCAAATTGAACTATGGTTCACACCTGCCTCTGTAAGTTTTGGTCGTAAAACGTTTACTTTAGAAACTGCAAAACTAAAGCCAATTTATGAATTTTTAGTTCTTAAGAAATTTTCCAGCAAGAGAGAACAAATTCAAACAAAATGGCTTCAAAAGTTACCTACAATAAGCTCAAACGATTGGGAGTATATTTGGGCCTCAATGAAGACAAAATTTGTAAGTGGAATAGCTTCTGATACTCATCTGAAGTTAGTTCACAATACCTTAATGACCAACAAAAGAAAGAATCAAATAGCCACAAGTAATAGTTCGTTTTGCGATTTTTGCCTACAAAATAATCCCAATACGGTGGAAAATTTAATCCATGTATTTGTCACGTGCCCCAGGCTCCCCAATTTTTGGAAAAAGGTCTGTAATTTGTTGCGATTAGTGGCTACTCCCTCGAGTGACTCGGTGATTGGGCGAAGCCAACTTTTCTATAGGGATCTGGTCACCCAGGAAAAACTTCTCGGCTTTGTGGAACGTAAAAACCAAAAACTCCATTTGAATGCAAATCTTGCAATCCAGACGGCGCAAAATTCGATTTGGTACAGCAGAGAGCTTTTCAAGACAGGAAAAGGTTTAAAGAACCCGTGGGACATTTTTCAGAAATCCCTGGGAAAAATTGGGGTGAACGCGAGTGTCTTTGTTGGAGAAATGGGAGTTAGGAAGCTCGAGGGAGAATTCGGCTTATTTGAATTTGATTCTGACGTTTTAGTATTGAAATGTACTTAATCTGTGTGTATTAATTAGTGTGTATGTTTCAGATTTCTATTAAAAATTTTTCGAAATAAACAAATTTAATTAAAATTCAAAAGTAATTAAAAAATCAAGTCTTTTGGAAAATTGACTTGCCACAAATTCTGTCAAGTCATGTTTCCAAGACTTTCTTCGCTGTAGTGGAAAGGCAGGAAAAAACTGCTAATCCTCAGCAATTTTATGAAAAATAATATTAAACGTTGTTAATATACTGACATTGCACTATTTTTCAGGAACTATCAATAAAAATCTGTTCTTTTATTGCCAGGTGTAAAAATGTTTGAAGCCGTCTGAGTGGCAGACACAATGTCTGTAGCACACGCAGACGTACAGACGAAGCAGTGTGCTCAAACGTGCAGCACCGCATATGCGTAAAAGCATAGTCTGAACGCTTCAACAGTGGAAAGCAGTATAATAAACCCTATAGCGCACATGCTGCAGCTCCACTGTAGCTTTATAAACTTACGACGTTTGGCAACATAATGTGGCTGGTTGATCAACTTTTAAAAATTTTTCTGAAAAAGTTTTGAACGTGAAATTGATTTCTGAAGCAAATAATTACAGGATTTGACACTATTTTGGTAATTAACAGCATTATTGTGGCATTGTTTGACAATGTATTGTTTTTGTTTTTTGGCTACATAATTTAATTAACAGTTATCTTTGTTGGTGTTTCAGATAATTTCTACAGTTATGGCAAGAAATGCATAATGGATTCTGTATCTTTTGCGTATCTCATTTCGTATCCAGACCATGTACAGAAATTTGGATTTTTAAGTTTCTTGGGAAAAATCGTAGGTCTTTGAAATTCAAAATCAAACAAAAATATACCTATGCGGTTTGTTATTGTTGTTTACTGCAGCAGGCTTTTCAGTATTGACACTTGGCATTCCGAAATCTATCCAAATAGATGGATGAAATCTTGCATTAATAAGAGTATAAATTTATAACAATCTTTTACTATAGTAATCAATTAACAGTGAAAGTAATCATGTTTAAACATTTCAGATTCTCTTTTCTTGAAGCCTTTGAAGCCGAGCGATTTGGGTGTCTAACTGCCGGGCCGTGGTTCGATTCCCGGAAAAGACAAATTTATTCTTGGAAAATAAGTTTATTTAAACAGCATAATTATGGCAAACAACGATGAATTAGTTTAACCTAATTGGATAGAATTTTGGAAAGTTTGAAGTGTCTTCTTAGTAGCAATGACATCTATGCTTACTGAAATGTGTGCTTAATTTTATTTTTGCTTACGATTACAGGCTGCGGATGCATATAAATGAAGCTAGGAGGGAATACGCTGAACCATGAGATGCAATTTGTTTTATCGTAATGTCATAATGTAAAGTTATTGTTATTATGCCAATTGTACTAATTTCTGTGTAATCTATCACTGGCTATCTCCTGATGAATATGTCTGATTTCCGGCTTTTGCCCTGTAATTGCTATCGCAGTTGTATGTAATGCTCTGTCGTGTATTAGGCATGTCTTTAATGTCGGTGGTTTTGGTAAATTGTTGTACAATAAATGCATAGAACTTGGCAGGGAGGCCTATTTGTTGGTGTTCAGCAGAGCTGTCCAGGTTGGAGCTCTGCTGAAGCATGCAGTGAACTGTATGCTTCAGCAACTTAGATTAGGGTCAGGCCTCCCATCGTGCAGCGTGCGTATAACTTAGTTATACGCGCGCTGCACTGTGCATTATCTGATTTATATGCACAGTCTTTAGACAGTAAAAGTGCAAGAGTTGTATAAATGTTGCTTGTGCACACTACTAAAATATAAATAACAATTGCACTTTGCACTTGCTTTAACTAATGTTTTCTTTTCAACCAGTTGCAGGTGTGCAGGTTTCAGGGGAGAGGGTAGCTATGGTCCAAAATTGATAGTCTTGGATTTTGCTCATTTTCACACACAATATATTTACGTATAGACAAAATATTGGAGGTCAAACTCAGGCTCTCCCACAGTTATTCTGGCTTAAACTCATCAAAATTAAAAATTTCGGCGGTCAGCCCTGTAGGGTCAACTGGAGACCAAGACCGAATGCGATTGGAAACGCGGTTGACCAATGCACCAAATTAAGGCATTTACAAAGATAATATTTCACTGCAAAAGTGGCTCAAGGATATTCCCCTAATGGCTCCCAATATATGCATTAATTTATAAACCGATCTTAAGTTTGGTTCACTGAGCAGCAAAATTTAACTGGTGCTAAGTTCCACAGACAGCCTATAGTTCCATTATAAAAGTTGTTTCTAATCCCAATAGCTATAGCTAACATCGATACCCAATTTGACTATATTTGGAAAACTTCAATCTTTGAGTTAGCTCGATTGGTTAAGTCAGTATATTAACCAAAAGCAGTTTTGGCGGTCAGAAACTGGCTATTTTCGAATATATATGTAGAGTTTGATCTGCCAATTCAATTGATGGTTACTAATTATAATTAGTTGATTTCACAGGTTTCACTCAGTTCTACATGGCGTTCATTCATGAATTTTGCACCAAACCGGAAGGGCGGTCAATTGCTTTTCCACGATGGGTTTCGAATACTGAATACTGGATCTGCACAGATCGCGTCTGTGGAGCCAGAACAAACACCAGGAATGATCGCAACATCTTGGAATTCAAGAAAGAGCATGATTATCCACCGAAAGAATTCAAGGAGGGAAAGTTGTTTTGATTTTTGAGTTTTGATAATATTCCAGGGATGATAACATATTTGCATGCTGTGTCTCATTATACTGGAAACTAAAATAACTGTACGAAGAAAAAACACTGCCTTTTTCATAAATAGTGCTACATTTATACGTAACGAGTTTAACGAAACGGAAGGCCTTCATAAGTGAACTAAGTGAAACCAACAAATCAGCTAGTCATAATTAGTAATCATTAGTAATCAACTGAATTTGCAGATCAAATTAAGAGTGAATAGAAAATTTTAAGTCCATACATTTCTAGGCTCATAAATAATCTAATTTAGGCACAAGTGCATTTATACATTATCCAATTTCTTATATCAGATTATATCACTTTTGGCAGATCAAAGTCAACGTTGCGAGCACCCTTACAAAAAGTTATAAGAAAAATTTTCCGGCTCCCACCGCAGATTTGTGGAAAGCAAAACATCATCCATTAAAACATTTTTAGTACACACTTATTCCGATTCTGATTCCGCGGATCAGACATGAAAATCAAATTAGCTGAATTCCATATTTTTCGAGGACATTTTCAGAAGTAACAGGAGTTGGCGACTAAGCTGAAGTGGTCCCTTAAAGTCTCCTGCACTAAAGCTTTCTACAGCCAATATTAACGAGCGGACTGCTGCAAGCCTTGTGCTGTAATAGAGCACACAAATTTAGCTGGAATCACAGCCACATTGGTTCCACGGAATCTCGCTATAAGTGTGTACTCAAAATGTTTTGATAGACGCAACAGGTGAGGTGAGGGACGGACGATCCACCACAATCTACTATACCGGCGCTACTAGCGCAATCCAATCCAACCGGTCGCCAGACCAGGCGAAGTCTAACCTGGCAAGCCGGAACCATCCAAACCAGCAGTAGCCGGGACCGTAAACCAATACCACACCTGGGCATCACCGCAACCCATGAGTTCCAGCTGACCGGAAAGTGGTACCACAGCCAAAAGCGGGCAAAACAAAGTCAATAGAGTTGAAAGGCTTGAGAGCAATGAGCTGAAGCCAGGCACAAGTCACACCCGGATAGTTCGCCGGAGCAAACATGCCCTTGCGGGCGCCCGCCGGCCTCCCGGCCAGAGGCGACCGCCACCCGAAAAGTCCAAGGAATTGCCCAACACACCAGGATATATCACCAAAGGGTTATATCTATCGCCCAATCCAGGGACCGCAGTCAAGCAGGAGAGCCACAAGAGGACTAATGCACACATATTGCACCTGGTGCTCGAAGTAGGGGGGGCGGGGAGGTTACTAATTAAGCTACTAGTAAAACAACAAAACCTTAGTAAATCAGGTTAAGACAGTAGAAACAAGAAAAGCAATCAAACCAAAAAAAAGAAAATGACAAATAAATGTGGAGAGAAACAAAATAGGCAAGTACAAGACGAAACAATTACATGGCTCCTAATGGTTGAATTTGGTCACTTAAAGCCGTCACCTTTTCACCTTCCTGCAGGTTGCCTCTAACAAACAGCGAATAATAGGCCGTGAGGTACACGGCAGGAACTGTAGCGGCCTGATCCAATGTCCAATGATCAGGGACTGTCCAGAAGTAGCCAGGATTACAGCAGACAGTTGTTGCCAGTGCTTGAGCGGCTGCCATTCCCATCACTCTGAGACCCGTTTTCTGAAGTCTACCGGCGTATTCCAGACCCAGGAGACAATCTCTGTCTTGAAAAATACCTGAAGCAAACATCTTGACATCTAGTTTTGTTCAATTATTGCGAAATTGTGGCGTGCTGTTTAAAATTGTGTTATCTGGCAGAGTAATTGACCCAACCATGCATTCCTCCACCCAACTTCACAAAATGCGAGTTTTAAAGATCATATCGTTCTAGCTAGGGTAAGTTGGGTAAGTTTGGTAAATTGTAACTGGAAGGCCTCAAAATCAACTTGTCCCGTTGACTAGTCAGAGCCTGTCAGGAAAATCCCACGTCCTCGTCAAATTTCTCTGTTTTAAATGGTGCAAAGCTGCATAATTATGCTATGTTAGAAGAAGAGCAATAAACCGCTTAAAGGATTCTCTGCATGGCACTGCGTAACGGTGCTCCGACCAGAATACAAGAACGTTTCGTGGTTAGGCGAAAGAAGGTTATACATCAGCCAACCGCATTGGTAGGGGTCAGGCGATTGATTCGCACATTGAGGGCGAGTTGTCAAAAGAGACAAACGCTGGCTGAATCTGAGTGGCTTTCTGTGCTGATCACCACTCTGAGCATGAAAAATTGGGCAATATGGAGTACATTAGGTTTTAAATGTACATTTGACGTTTTACAACATTAATATGGGAGGACCCGGTTTTAAATGACAACAAGTTGGCCCCAAAAGGGGCACTATTCCTTTCTAGACCTGTTATTTATTCAATTACAATAATTGTCGTACACACTAATTACAAAAATTCCACTTACACATTACACTTGTGTTTTTGAACTTAAGCACATACACAGAGATCGAGTGAGCGTACCTCCGTTTGGACACCGTACCCATATAGTGGCCGAGTGAGAGGGGTCAATTTGGGGAGAGGGTAATAGCGAACATAGCCTAGTTTTGGTTCTGACAGCATAGAGTGCGGCGCTTGACATTCTTATACATTGTGTGCTCTTGTTACTATGCAAGAAGCTTCAGGTTTATATTACTATTTCACTTGGCTGTTACTTCTTTTGATATCCTACCACAATATTCTTTCTCGCTGATCTCCTTAAAGAACAGAGAGAGCAGGCAGGTCTATACTTGCCATGGTTGAACTTGTCATGTTTAGCGCAAGTTAGTGCCTTAGCCTTACCACCTAGCCCTAACGCACCCATGTGTAGCTCTCAAGCTACACTGGTGCTCAAAAATCTGCAACCATTTAGATTGCTGACAGTCGAAGACTGCGTGGAGGCTGTCACTTGCGCTGCTTAAATAGGACCCAAACCTAATTTGCATAATCTCAATGCAAAAAATGACCTAAGCTAGCCCTGTGTTAAAGATAGGGCTTCTAAATGGAGAAATGACTCGCTATCCACTAAACATAATAGTTTCCGTTTTAGACATTCCTGCTCCAGCAGGAATAAAAACTCGACTCATATAAGACATCTTCTGATGGTGACACATACAAAATCTTAAAATGGCTAGCCCAGTATTTAAATTCACCTGGGATAACATCTACAGACAACCGACCAGTGGCCAGCATAACGTCTCTGAAATTCAGAGGGGCAAAATAGACAGAGCACAACTCCTGGCCTGGTAGTCGGTCTGGATTTTCGTGAAAGAATTGAGTTGAATTTTCAATCCACTTAAATGTACTGAGATCACCACGCACTAGAGTATTTGCGAATGCATGCTCCGTTTCTGTATACGGGGTCATGTCCGCTAAAATACATTAAAACATTAACACACTAATGCTGTTAAACGTATATTTACAACAGCTCAGGAATACATTTCAAGCAAAAAATCTACTAAAGGTTATGTGCCGTCCCTAAGTTTATAGCGATAGGAAGCCTGCAGCTCACTTGAATTTTTATACTGTGTAAAAGTTAAGTACAGGCTGATGCTACAAAATCCTTTTATTTTTGGCAGTTAATTAAGTATGTTAAATTTTCCACAATCCTCCTACCTATGCATTAAACCATACATATAGGTAAGAAATATTTAACAGCTGCTGACGAAAAAAGATGACGCGACAAGCTGTTTTTCATATTTACATTTGTGCAGCCTGTTTATTGTCGGTGGATTGTGGTCTGACTTGGTGTATACTACAGGCTTCAATTCTTTGTAAAAATAGACGACACTTACCAAACATGAGGAAGATTCTAGCCGCAGAAAGCTTACCTACTGTACTCATGTGCGCTAAGCTAATGTGGTGTAGGATATAATTGATCAGTTAGCCTAGCTTTAGCTTTAGCTTTAGCTTTAGCTTTGACTTTAGCTTTAGCTAGTGCTTTTAATAACAAAACTAACTAACGAAAGCTAACTGATCAATTGTGCCCTACGCCTACACCAGGTTTCCTTAAGGTTTGCTTGCAGGAACTAATCCATTGTGGTACAATGTACAATAGGTTAGCTTTCTACTACCAGAACTTTGCAATATAATATTTATTAGAATTTATTATATAATATGGGAATAAAACTCAATATTATTTTTGTTTTCTTTAACATTCTGGATTCTGGATTTCTAGGTAAAAGATTTTTTAAAAGAATTGTTGCTTTTGTCATTAGTGTCTCAGTAGGCAATCGAAACACCTGACTGATTGCTAGGACTAATTGTTGTTATTTTACAAGTGGGATATTACTAACTGAATGTTAGATGTTAGGTGTTGTAAGCTTAGAAATGAAATAAGTATGTCTCTGTCAAACTAACTAAGGTACACCATCTTGATCGAATATACAGAACTAATTTTTTCTATACAAAACGCAATAAAACTGCACAGAAAAATTTTTTAAAATGTGTTAAATCTGTGCAGATTTGTTAATTTTAAAAAAAGTCTACGCAGAAAAATGGTCTTTCCCATTATCCCCCCCATAGCTACGAAGTAGTACCGAAGAGGCACAATTTGACTGATTGAGTTGAAATTTGGTAGGGGTAGGTTTTCGGACCTGCCGATTTCAAAAATGCAAAAATTTTAAAATTTTCAAAAATTTTTAAAATTTTAGTTTGGTAAAGGGGGGACCAAGGGGAACCGTAAAATTTTAAAATTAAAATTTCTTTTAAAAATTTAAAAATTTTTGCATTTTTGAAATCAGCAGGTCCGATAACCTACCCCTACCAAATTTCAATTCAATCAGCCAAATTGTGCTTCTTCGGTACTACTTCGGAGCTATGGGGGGATAATGGAAAAGACCCGAAAAGGACATAAATCTGTGTAGAATTGCTTTCTTTAGAAAGGGCAACTGAGTCTGTCTATAAATTCAGAAATTTATTAAAAAGCTGTGCAGAATCTTGAAATTTTGAAAATGACTTGAATCAATTGGAAAGTCAGCAAACACTCTTTGCTTCCGGGAATTCTGCTGCTTCAGCACCTCCCCTAATTTAAGCTAACAGCACGGGGGACCTCAGTCAACATCCGATGGAAGCAGTTCGGGTGGAGAGGCATCGGTTTCGTCCTGCTCCACGCAATATGTGCCTTCTACGTCCGCATATTACCCACATTCCCGGTCTACATCTGTTCCAACTTCGGCGCAAAGGTTACAACCGTGCTACTTTGTCTCAGACTCAGGTGGCACCAACAACCCTCAACCTTCAACATTCGCAATATACTCATATTCCCCAAAATTCTCAATCTGTACCGTCCTCGGCGCAGCAATTCTATTGCATTGCTGATGCCTATGGAAACCCAATGAAGTGTATAACTTGCCTCAACAAGTGCCTATGGGGGCTCCTCCCTCTGCCCATCCAGCGGCTTATACGTACGCACCACCTTCGGTTACTTCAGCCAGCGGTTCAGCTGGCCAGATCCGAATCAGTTGGTGGGAACCACTTCACAAACAGGAAATGTTTCTGATTTTGTGTTGGGTAATTTTACCATTCTGAATGCACAATCAGTTTAATTCATCAGTAAACGGGGTATATTTTTGAACCTCTTCATTAATAAATAAGAAATACTCTGTTGTTAAATAGATTTCACCTACACCCACCAACTATATTTACTTATACTATGAATATATGCAGCAATATTTTCATTCTACGCAAGCTCTGACTGCGGTGACAATAGATCTATGGAATTAACACTGTAGGTTATAAAAATGGAGAAGCACCAACGATAGCAACAACTATCAAATTATAAAGCGCAGTAAAAAGGTACTAAATTTATTAGGTATGTCCTACTTGTTGCTGGCTAGCTATATGCTATTACAGAACTACACGATTATATTTTAATCCTATGTAATCTGTAATCTGTAAAAATGTAAATGGTTTTGTATTTATCATGTAATCAGCAAGCAGCAATATATATATATATATATATATACATATATGTTAATATATATGTGTGTGTGTGTGTGTGTGTGTGTGTGTGTGTGTGTGTGTGTGTGTGTGTGTGTGTGTGTGTGTGTGTGTGTGTGTGTGTGTGTGTGTGTGTGTGTGTGTGTGTGTGTGTGTGTGTGTGTGTGTGTGTGTGTGTGTGTGTGTGTGTGTGTGTGTGTGTGTGTGTGTGTGTGTGTGTGTGTGTGTGTGTGTGTGTGTGTGTGTGTGTGTGTGTGTGTGTGTGTGTGTGTGTGTGTGTGTGTGTGTGTGTGTGTGTGTGTGTGTGTTGTGGCTAATATAACGTCTAATTTACATCGCACGAAACTAGAACGCAATATAGTGCCTGATTTCTTTGAAGTGAAGTGTCTGTTTTGGGAGCGAGGGGGGTCAGAGGTTAACGTACAGAGCTTGTGTCACGCATATAATGCATAACATATGGCAGCCGTCATACTCTTACGTGTTATATATTCTTTGTATGTTGTAATGTTATGTTATTGTTAAGAAATTTGTAGGGATGGCGATCGCTCCAGAAAGCTCAAAGACAGTTGTAAACGCATACTGAACTAAGGAAGCGTCATATTGAAAAACGGATTTATTCGGATTCAGCAGGTAAAATAACCCCTGCAAGCACCTTTCAGGCAAAATCAGAGACAAAAAATTTGCTGCACTTAGCTAGCTTTTCAGGCCTAAAAATAAGGGATCTCTCTTAGCAAAAAGTTTGGTAGCACACTAACCAGAAAACAAAAGCTTTCGAAACATACCCACAGTTTGCCCCTATTAGATCCTAATAATAGATAAAAAACTGGGGTAAGCTAGGGGGTTGTCAATTTTATTAGCTCGAAACGGCATACGGTCACATCGTAACTTTTTGGCAATTTCAAACTTTGACCTGTTAAAGAAGGAAACAACGCTCGAAAGCCGTACTACTTTTACTATTTAGTACTAATAACAGCTACCATTTGTGGCAAAAAGTTTCAGAATCGGTCAAACCGTTAATCCATCAGAGTTAAAAAACGTTTTTGGAAAAAACCCACTTTTCGCACCAAAGGTTCCACTATAGCGTAGTGTAGGATCGATGTGTGTTAGATATAATAATGCCCACCACGGACTATTTAACCTTGATATGTTAGCTAATCATATGCCATCATATCATCAAAAGGTAAGTTTCTCTGAAGAAGTTGGGCAAAACCTTCGTAACTCCCCCCCCCTTAATACGCATAACAAAATTACGCTTTCAATATTACTTCACTTTTTCATAAGTTGGGAATTAGTTTTTAGTGCGCTTTAATGGCTGCGCTTTGCATTGGGTGTCTCCTTTTTGTTTCTTTCTCCCGTGCGATTTCAGAAGATTTTCCAAAGTTTTCTTGTCTTTTTCCTTTATAAACTTAATAAATTTTCTATCCCTTTTCTACTATGCGCTCAATTTTCCTGAATTTTAATTTCTTTGCCCACCTGCAGCTCAAACTTCTAATTCCTGTGCTACTGTTTCTCGAATTCGAAGATATTTCATATTTGGCGATTTTTTCAAAAACGTCCGAAATTACCTAGAGTGGTTGTAAAACATTTATTTTAATGTTTACAGGATTGCCCAGTAAGCGCTTGTGTCCTTTGACTGCGAAAACATAATGGGGACGATCAACCCTCCCGCTCAACCCGCAAAACAAAATTATTATTTCTACATCACGTCAGATCTGTTTGCAGTTAACCGTCAATGCGAACAAATTCGATATAATTTTGTACTTTTATTGTATGTATTTATGTATGTTTCATGGGTCCCCATTCCTGTATATCACCCTGACCGATTTCACATAGTATTCCCCAGTTCTTACTTTTCCATTCTAAAAATTTATTAATTTTTAGTTACATATGTACTTTTTACTCAGGTTTCACATCCAATTTTTTCATTGCCATCTTATTTCAATTTGTGCTGTTACTGACACCGCATCCTAATTCCCAGCCACTTGGTGTCCTTTTTTAATGTGTCCCTCCATTACATTTCCTAATTTTTTCTATTATTATAACTTAAATCGTGCGTTTTAGTACATATTTTCGTAATTACTGTCCTCCTTTCTTTATTAAATCCACTAGTCGCCTATTCAACTTAACTAATCTAATTTTCTACGAATAATTAAGTTGTTTTAGCTGGATAGCATCCAAGTGACGCCCCGGGATAAGTTCTCAGACAGCTTTGATTAAATTTTGGGCCCATCTTTAGTCAGGCATTGCCTCGCCTCTATTGCCCTAAATTTCCCTTGGCAAGCCCCCGGACGAGCCGCCTATCCTTGTGTACATCGTTCACTAGCAGTTAGTCACATTTATATAGAGTGAGTCCCAGTAGTGGTGTGAGCTTCGCGTTTAGGCTTCCAGGATAGAAAGTACACAACTCCTGTATCACGGTGCACTCTGTCCATTAGCTGTAGTTAACATTAGTTAGACAACAGCAATAAAGCTTGTTTGATAGCGAAAAAATAACTACTATATACCCTCAGAAAATGAAATGAGGCTGGGATAGCACCATGCCCCGCCTCTGTAAATGTTAGATAAAAGGTCGGCTTCTATTCTTTCTTCAATCACAGGATTGGTCTTATCGAGATCTATCTTTGTCCCATCCAAATCAGAGTTTAAAAGGAATCTAGACAAAAATAATACATTCAGAATTACGCATTAGTAGTAGAAATGGTGGCGCGGTTACACAGGACAGCATAAAGATATATTTCTGCAGCAGCATACTCGTTTTGGGTCGTGGTCTACGATGGCGATTATCCGGTTGAACTGAAGCTTGCTGGTGTCCAATAAATGGAGCTAGGCATAGAAAATAACTGGATAAGCATCTATTTTAGACAAGCGCTTGCTCCACCATCTTCTTCTGCCAAATAGAATCCGCGAGCAGTAGCTTATGAGTAAGTCCAAGTATCTCATAAATAACAATTTTAGGAATGGGGAAATGTGGCAACTTTCAAAATATCGAAAAAAGGATTATGTAAAAGGAAGATTTTTCGGCAAGAACTTTAGTGCTAATTTAGAGCTAAACGTTGCTACCTCATGTCGCAATCGCTTAACTGTGAGAATATATTTGTGTTTACAAAAATTTGTAATTTTTGTTTTTAATGTTTTCGTCCTTTGATTTCATATTTTTAGAAAGTTAGCTAATTGGTAACTGATTAATTCTGTGTAATTTAGTGGTGCTGTTACCTGTCTCTGTGTGTCTGCAATTCTTAAAGTCTAACTGTTTCTGAATGAGTTGCCAGTTAATTTTGTTTCTTTGGCTGCATTCCTTAGTTCGGGCTGTTTTTCGTCTTGTGCTTTCAAATATTGTGGACTGGGATCAATTGGGTGACTCGCAGGTTTTGTAAACTTCAGCAGTACTAAAAGCAAATGCATTCGTCATGCTTGTTGTATGACTGAACTTATGCTTCTCTTCGTGAATAGGCACAAATCTGCAAAGAACCATAAAAGAGACCGAAAGCAGCAGAATTGAATACGGATGAGCTCTGAGAAGAAAGAGTTTATAGTTTGGCAATGTGTCTCCTAGTTAACGGTTGTACTTTGACTTAAATCTCTGTTTTGGAATGTTGTGCGGTATATGACGTAGGTGGCTGAACCACTGTGTCGGTGCGCTGCTGTATTGTGCAATTATGTCCCTTGTTTCAGCAGTTAGTCCACACTCTCCCACTTTTCAAATCGTATAACCTCTTTTCTTTTCTCTTGTCACGAGTTTCCGGATTTCACTGTATAAACGTAACTTTAGCTGAACTGACTGACACGCTATAGTAACTTAAGGAGGGGGGGCGACTAAACTTTTGCTCCAACTTTTTCGGATCAGATTCATTTTTTGCATGAATATACAATGTGTACGTGGTCAAAAAATAATTCGTCTTTGGTTCTTAGCTGACTTTTAGTAGGTCGCCAGGCACCCGAGAACTGGTCCGACCCCCTTACGTTTCGTGAATTCTAGTTCAATTGTAAATTCTAAAAAATTTCTCTGCTGTTTGGTTCAATAAAAACATCTACGCTTTGGCACAATGAGCGAAGACACATTGGGTAATATATACATAGAAAAATAGCAAAAAATATACATAGCATTCGCACTGCTGTTACCCTAACTGTTTGAGAGCAATACTATCCTAAACTTGAAGAATCGTCGAACATTTGGAAAATTTTAGCCGCCGAATCAAAAAATTCAATTCTGGTGCGACCTCGGAAGCTGAAATTTGGTGTGAACATGCATCCCATAGGTCTACAAAATCATTTTTCGTTACGTCATTATTGTGTTTAGTAAACTTTGATAAGCAGCGGCTCAATTTAACAGGGTCAGACACCTCCAGAAGCCGATGTCTTTTTCTGGATTGCAATAAAGATCACAACGTATAGAAATGTTTTAAAAATTAAATAATTAAATCTCATAAATTAGGATTGGGCAATGTATATTTCAAATTCCTGTAAAACTTTCGCTTACTGAATTGATTCCGCTTTTTTGAGTCAACGACTTCTACAAACTTGCTAGATATATGCTGTGATGTTATGCTTTAACTGCTGCTCTGGACGCACATTTGGAAAGCAACAATAAATATAGCAAATGTCCAGAAGGCCAGAGAGTCTGGGATGCGAAGCCAACCCCGAGAGGTTGAGAAATTTTGTAAAAAAAGCTGAAAAACTCACTGAAGTGTTGCTTACCTTTACAATCTTATTGAATATCTTTTGTGCTGTATGGAAAATGTTTTTATAGAATTAGCAAAGTATTATGTTCCAACTGCTTTTATTCCATGAGTTAAATATACAAGAAAGCATGTTCATATAGAAAGAAAGAAGAAAGAAAGAAAGAATTTACTCAGTAAAAGAAGTAAAAGAGTTTAAGAAGTTTACTAAAAGAATGTTTACTTCAAATACAAAACAAACGAAACAAAAACAATACGAACAAAACAAGATAAACAACAAAAGAATCAACTTAACACCAATTGGGATCAAATAAGAAAATAATATATATCAGTAAAAATTTAGAAACAGAAGCATCAAAAACAAACAACAAAAACTTCAATTACGTGAGCAGGACGGGGGAGGATAGGAACGATCAGCTGACCCCCCGCCTCCTTAGAAAATTATCTAAATTTGTCTGTTCTAAAAATCTACAAAAAGAAGTAATCTGTTGGCCGTTACTACCGCAGCAGGTAAAGAGTTCCATAGGTTAACAACCCTCATGTGAAATAAATTATTTAGCGACGAATTTCGTACATTTCTGGGCAATCTTAAACGTAAAGAATGGCTACCAGTATTAACCTGGACAGCAAATTGAAACATTGAATTGAAAGGGACTTCAATTAGGTTATTTATGATTTTATACATTAATTTAAGATCAGTATGTAATCGACTAATTTCAAGAGATTTCATTCCAAGTAGACGCAAACGTTCCGTATAAATGAGGTTTTCAAAAAACCAGGAACCCGTTTCGTGAATTCTCTCTGAATTTTTTCAATTAAATCAATATCTTTTAGTAAGTTGGGTGACCAAACTCAGGTACCACTTTCTGCAATAGGACGAACGAAAGTAGTGAACATTTTCACTAAGAAATTTATGTCTCTGGATTTAAAAGACTTAAAAAGTAAAGCCTGGATACCCACAGCTTTTTTATATACTGACATACAGTGATTGCTAAATTGAAAATTTTTATATATTATAAATCCAAGATCTTTAATTTCACTTGTAACTGGTAAATTTTCGCTGCTGATTTTATAACAAGGCTGTTGTATGGATGGTCCAAAATTTGAAACTGAACACTTTTGAATGGCTAAACTCAATTGCCATTCAACTGACCACGCATACAACCGGTTTAAATCATCTTGGAGACGTCCATCAGTTATGCTATATTTTTTGCCGCTAAATACAATTTAACATCATCAGCATATATCAGTATATTTGCCTGTGTTACACAATCCACGACATCGTTTATATATACCAAAAAGAGAATGGGACCTAAAGGTGCCTTCATAGTCGCGAACGCAGGTGTACGCGCGTTGACGCGCGTCTACGCGCGTCTACAAACGTCAATATCATTTTGCGCGCATCAACGCGCGTCGACGTGCGTCGATGCGCGTAAACCGGCATGCTACAAATGGGCGCGTTGACGCGCGTCGACGCTTCCAGTGCTAGCATAGCACCAGGACGTGATGTCACGTTTGGAGGCGTCGACGCGCGTCTACGCCTCCAAATGTAACATGGCAGTGTAGCGCGTTGACGCGCTTCGACGCGCGTCTACGCGCGTCTAGAGGCGACTGGGACTATGAAATCACCATAACACAGTTCCCTGCGGTACTCCACTAATAACATCACTTCTTTCTTATGCTTGACCAATTTCTACTAATTGAGAACGGTTGGATAAAAAAGCGCGAGTCCAATTTAATAATTTGCCTTTATTCCATACCTTTCAAGTTTGTATATTAGTTCGCATGAGAGACTGTATCGAAAGCTTTAGCAAAATCTAGATAACAACAATGAACAACATTTCCTCATTTTATAATCTTAGAGCAACCATATAAAGATTTCAAAAAATTAGAAATGGTGGATTTCTTTTTTAGAAATCCATGCTGTTGGCGGCAAATTAGATTATTCGCCATCAGGTAGTTTACAACCACGTCCCTAATTATACTTTCCAAAATTTTACAGCAAACACAGGTCAGACTGATAGGTCTGTAATTTGACGGGTCTGAATTTTTTCCTTTCTTTTTGTAAATTGGGATAATTTTCGCTTCCCGCCATTGAAGTGGTAATTCCCCAGAGTCAATGCTTATTTGAAAAACGCGTCTTAAAGGCGCCTTAATACCCTCTTTTACTCGCTTAAGGTGCTGGTTTCCATTTGTGTATTTTTGACTCATACGGCTCTAATCCTTTAAGTAAATGGCTAAAACTTAAGAAATAACCTATTTCCGTGCTCTTTAACATTCTGGGGCCAGTCCCGTATTTTTAGGCCAAGAGATAGAAAGTTTTGGTTTTTGGCCTTAGGCTCCCAGAGGTAGACAAGACACGGGATTAGTTGTTATGGCTGGAAAGAGGACACGAAAATGAACATTTTTGCTTTTACAACCTTTGAGCTATCTCCAGTGGTTAAGTCAGTATAAGCAAAAAACTGTTTTTAGTGTCAAAAAATGGCCATTTTCCAGGAAATCAGTTTTTTCAAAATTACTGGCACATGTAAGGACAAAGTTGGCTTATTTATACTCAATCGATCGCAGCGTCCAAATGCTCATTTTATGAATGCCTATTTGGCGGACTTTATTACTTTAAGCTAGAGATATAGCCGAAAAACCATTTTGGCAAAACTGCGATTATTTTGTTTCGAACATCGATTTCTCAAAAACTACTCCACGGATTCCGGAGATTTTCGGCAGAATCAAAATTCGCCCTTCTGCGGAGGGACGTTTTTCTTGGTTTGGGCCAAAACTTACCGAGTAGAAAGAAAACTCAATGCAAAGTTAAGAAATTTCGTGTTACCGTGCATTTGGCAGATTTTCTCGAATGTTAAGTCCTGCTGAGCCAAATCCAAAAAAAACGTCCCTCGGCCCATATGTCCTTCATATCGTGGCACAAAAGGAACTTTTGGCCGATTCTTCAGTTTTGAGAAATCGATGTTCAAAAACTTTTAGTCTATATTCATCCTGTTAGATGTCAGCATGTCAGAAACTTTCTGCAGATTTTTTGCTAATTTTGCCAGTTTCACAAGGTCATGTGAAGGTACAGATAATAAGCTTTACAATGATATATAAAGCTCTTTCTGACTCCCAAAATTGCGAAAGTTATAGCGCTTTAAAAAATCACCACAAAAGCACTGCACAAAAGGATACCACCACCTTAAGAAAAAAGGAAGAAAAACCATCGGGACCTGCAGTCTTCTTGTTTGGCAACTTTTCGATATATTTTACTATTAACTCCTCAGTAATTAGTATATTCTCGAGATTTTGATCGGTACAGTAATTAAAAATAGGAAGGTTGTTATTGTCTTGAAAGTATACACTGCAAAACTGCTGATTTAGGAGTTCCGCTTTTTGCCTATCTGAGGATGCGTCAATACCATTTTATTCTAATGGTGGAATAGAATTCTTTGAGGTCATTTTTGAATTTACAAATCTATCAAATTTTGTTAAGGAGCCAGACTTTAAAATAACACTTTCTGCTCGGAATGCATCCATGTTGGCAAGGTCACTAGCCTCCTTGGCTGCGGCTATAACCACAAAAATAAAGTTTTAATACTAAAATAGTACTATAAATGTCCGATTTGATATTTGCACGCAGTAAATAAACTATATTATACTACTATACTACTACACTATGCTATACAAGTTGGAGTATTAGTAGAGCGGAATAAAACAAATCAAACTTCCTTACAATGCAATAAACGTTGAAAACCGTTGGAATTAAGCTAAAGCGTTTTGAAAAAACTTAAGAACTTTCAAAACTTAAAAGATCGCTTCTTTTGATGAGTTTTAATTTTTTCAAATTTCTTTTCCAACCAAAAGAAAGTTCATGTCTCTGTCTAAAATTTGACGGATCACCCTGATTATTGCTTTGAGCTTCTTTGTTGCAACTTTTTGATGGTTTGGTTGTTGTTAGGGAATTGATATGTTACGGCTGTAGTTACTTAAAACCTATTCAGGTGGAACAGCAAATCCACCCAAGCAGGTTTCTTCATGTCTATCTTTTCCGTATTAGTTTACGGTTTACCTTAGTTTATATGCTTTTTTGTGCTCGAAATCGTCTTGTCGAATTTGCTTTACAATCTACTTGACTGACTTCGAATACAGTGAATCAGTGAAAACAGAAAAGGGTGTCTTTCGCTTAAAGTTTGCAACGTTAGCCTGTCTTGCTCAGAATGCTCAGTGTAAGCTAGGTGTTGGCTTGGAGCTAGTTTGGAGTGACTCAAAGCTTAAATCCAATGTGACTCGGTACAAGCAAACGAATTCTGTGGAGAATTATCGAATATGATCTAACTTTGCATGCAAACGTTCAATAGTTTTAAATTCTGCCTGATTGAATGGCTTAGCCAATGGCTGCTGATAGTTTTTTCGAATAGAAGTTAATTCTTGGTTGGGCTTTGTCGGGGAACGTAGGGTATTTTCACCAGCTCATTCTACTGCTATGCTTTAATAATGTGTGTAATCTTTAGTCGAATATTGTGCTTTTCTGCGTTTATATTCAGTTTATATTTTGTATCGAGATTTATTGCGGAGATTTAAATTAATTGCAAGTAAAGTTCATGCTGAAAGTTCTTTTCTTGATTAGGGCGTATAGGTCGGAAAAATAGAGCATCACACATCGAGAAGTATGCTAGTAATATTCGGGACAAGTATTTTTTATTTCCAGTCTGCATGGAACAAACTATACAAATTGGCCATTGTCATGCCACGCCATTTGTCTTCCTATTTTACGCGAACCTTAGTTAAAATGCATAAAGAAATTCAAGAATTATTTGAAACTGACTGCACTGGATGATCTAGAAGAAATTTGCACAACAGGATCAGGTTACGGAAAATGCGCAAAGTTCCCCAAATCACCTCCCAAAATTCTCTACCCTGGGAGTGGCAGAAGACGGAGGAGCGTGCTCCCCGGCATTCTTTACATCCCAGTTTCTATCCAACCTGGGTCAAACTACTGTTTTCCCAAATATTTGTTCACATTCAGTTGTCAGTCAGCATGCCCAACGCTGGGTTCGGGATCCCGGAGGTTGGTTGTTGGACCCTGAAGGCCACTTCAAAATCTATGAGTTATTCAATTACGCTTTCTCAGACGTGGGGGACCGTTAACTACAATTTCTTCTACTCCTAAGGCGCAATTTCGGTGGTGAACCCCCCAACCTCCTCCAGTTACCCGTGTGGGTGAAAATTCCCATGTGCAAACTATGTGCGGTCTGGAATCTTTTGGTTTTCTTTTCTTTCACACACATTTCTTCGGTCAAGGTTCTGTTGAAACTCCGAATTCGTCCTTGCCGTCAATGGTGTGAAGTATTTTCAAGTATTTCCTTTCATTTTCGTCTAAATTTATTCAAAATGTAGTGTCATCTCCACAAACGGTAAATGAAATTTGTACTCTCGTATAAAGACGTCGGTCCTATAGCTAATTTCTACAATCGAGTTTGCGCGCTCAATTTTCAGTCAGTCTTAAAGGTTTTACTTTTATCGGGCGGTCGGGTTTCTATTCTCGTCTCTCTCCCTCTACATTTTTGGGGCAATCCTACGATTGGTTTGGGGACCCCAGTTTTGGTTGTTACCCTTGGACTTTGGGTTTGTTTTGTCTATATCTTTATTGTCGCTGTTCTGTACTATTTTCATTTTGGTAGAAAGTATTTTCTCCTGGTTTATTATGTAAATTCCGAACTTTGTATCGTTTCGTAATTTTGTAAAAGTAAACTCACGGTATTAAAATAGACTGCCGGCACGTTCTGCAGTTGGTTAGAGTAAGCGATTTAGGGACGAATTGACATGCACACACTCTAGGACCTAGTAATCTTCCTTTATTCGAATTTATCCTTTATTGAGATAACTCAAACCTTTACAATGGGAGGCAGTATGCAACGCCTGGGGGGAGGGGTCCCGTTGTGGGTAGCGATTAGCGAACCTTTAACAATGGGCCCCGGAAATTAAGTAGATTCCTGGACGGTGTGAATGCATACCCCACCTCCTCCAGGGGATTCGGCTGAACTAATCGCACGCAATGTAGGGACCTACCCTCAAGGCTGTGGATGCGTACAGCCACATGTCCCTGCATCTCCAGATCTCAATTTTGTTAGCCCTAGCAGTGAAATCATATTAAAATTGTCGTACAGCGTAAAATAAATTTACCTAAAGCTTATCACAGGTTTTATTCACACACTACAGTAGTAAAGTTGTAGTGAAATTTAAGAATGCAGTAAAATTTAAGAATGCAGTGAAGGTTTGAAATGCAAACTGGCTCTAGTTTAGATCCGGGTACCCGAATCCGGGTCTGGATGGGTCTGGGTCCGGCCTAACGGGTCCGGGCCCGGGCCGGTTCTGAAATTTTGGACCCGGAGCCAACTCTGAGACTACACTTCTGAGCAACATCTTACCTTGGTACCTTCAATCAACAAACGGCATCTTGCAGTAGTGGCTATTAATAAACACTTTGCAGGTTTTGGTTTAAGACTAACCTAATACGCATATTTCCACGCATTTCTTCTCTCAGACAGTTGGCAAAACCTGACAGGCCGCTGTCAGGTATACTGGAAACCAAGTACACAGAGTCGCTTGCAGGTCGACCCTGTCTGTGCATCAGAGCATCCTGTAGGTCAGGCACCCATTCGAATCCATCGATTCGATCAGCATCGATCAACAAAGGATTGGGCGGAGTTGGCAGAGGTTTTCGCAAATTGTAAATTGTAATCATGAGGTCATGCCGTTGCCAGCCGACAATGTGATATCCAGCTTCCTTAAATAATTCTAGCCAGTGTTCGTGGCGATGGTAGAGTCCATAAATTCGATCTTTCTGATCTTGGAAGGAGTCTTCCAGAAATCCTTCCATGGCGAATGCAAGTTCGAATTTACCAGTCACCTCTAGGACAATCAGAAAACCTTGCTCTGTGAGCAGGGATTTGATTCGTTCGAGAACTTTCAACGGATCCTCTTTTCTACATAAGAGGCGATCAGCGATTACTAGTCCATGTTTTTGCATTTCGCCAGGTACAGTTACATCAGTGTCGATATCAAAGTTGAATACTTGGCCATGCAAATTTTGAAAAACCTGATCTTCTATTTCCTTGTCGTACGACGTTAGAATGACATTCCAGTTTTGTTCAACCAGCGGATTTCCTTCACAGATGGCTTTCGCTTGCCCCGTTAGCTTAATGCTTTTCGGCTCAATTTCTAAACAGTTAGTGTAGTGACTGCAGTTCTGATCCAGGAATACATCCAGCGACGGTTTCAAAGCTATACGTTGCCGCATGGCTGAAAAGTAAAAGTCACTGTCCAGATTAGCCGACTCCAGAATTTCACTCCAAGTTTGAACGAAGGTCTGTTTGCCATTGGGTATAACATTTTCCAGCTTCAACAGGGAGTCTAAGGCAACATAATCTTTCTCCAAAGGCTTTCCTCCCTTGTGTTTAATTTTTTCTGCAAGTTCTAGGGAGACTTCACTAAAATTGGTGGAAAATTTCTCCAGCTCTGGGAAAAGAGTGGATCCAAACTTTAAAACGTAGTTAGTGCATAATCTTTCATAATCACATAAGCGCAGGTAGTATTCGGGATGGTCTCTGAAAATATTGTCATTAAAGTAGGGCCGAACACTGCTGTACATAAGAGTGGGCTTTGCTGGCTGATGAATTCTTCGAGCCACAGTCTGCGAAATGAGATTTCGAGCCTTCACGCCACCCGACAAAAATGTTCCCGATTGATAGTGATGATAACCTCGGATTAGTGCTGTACCATCTTCTAAACAATAAACATAAATGTAAAGTATGATTTTAAACTACCTTTAATTAAAAATCAGTCTACAGATTGATCTAAATTCAAATCAAGGTTTATTCCTTTGCGACCGAAAGAGTGAGCAGTACATTTTGGTTTCCCGTGCCCGTTAATTCAATCTAGGATTTTACTTTAAAACCGTACACGTACAGTACATTGCAGAGTAAATAATAGTCGTGGGAAGAGTTGGTGGTGGATACATTTTCAATGATAGCAACCGCCCCGCCCCAAAACCTTGGTGACCGCGACCGCCCGCGGCCGCGGCAGCAGCCCGTTTGGAAATTGTTTGGCCGCAATTAACCATGTCAGAAGTTAACGTGGAACTGATTCTTGTATATACAGCATTTACTCACGCTCAATTGTTAAAGAAGAAAAACTGAATGAAACTCATCTATTTTCAGTTGAATCGCCCATTAATTAATATCAAGGAAATGAGGTAAACGCGGGCTAGCAGACATATCCACGAAGGATACAAGCATTAATCATAGAGAAGTATTAATGAAAACCGCCTGCCTGCAGTCACTAAGGCAAAACCTTAGTCCGAAACAGGAGAGAGCCAATGGGCGCGGTGAGCGCTCTTACCCAGGGAGAACTATTCCCTGGAGCTCCTGTCTCCTGCTGTTTACCTCATTTTCTTGAGGTAAATGCTGTTTGTATCTGTACGGAGATCCGCGGGCTACTGCAGTCCTCTTTCTGTGCATAGCACAGTCAGAGAGGTTTTGATAAAACCTTCTCTGGCTATGTTGCAGCACAGATAGAGTCTTTCTTTGGGAAACCAGGCAGGAGCTCCAGGATAGTTCTCCCTGGGTAAGAGCCTCACCGCACCCATTGGCTTTCTCCTGTTTCGGACTAAGGATTTGCCTTAGTGACTGCAGGCAGGCGTTATTCATTACTTTTCTAGGATTAATTAATAAGTAGTTTGAATGAGAAAGCATAAACGAGCAGAACAGTCCATTTTTGAAAAGTTAGTAAATATAGCCAAATTTCAACAACGGGAATGATGCAGGCGCAGTACGTGTTATCAAGTATTGAACTCAGAAATGACAAATTTTGTTAATTCTGATTGGCTACATCAGATTGCTTTTAGCTCAAATTAGCTGCAAGCGATTTTGCTCATGCATTCGATCCGAAATTTGTCGAATGCCCATTTTCAGTTTTGAACATTTTGTGTTCAACGTTTGTTTTAGAAAATTAAAAGCGTTCATATTTGGACGAAAAAGGAACATATTCAGAGTTCTTCTGGATTATCAAGCTTTAGAGGTAATCAATTAAATTTTAGCTTTCGGCAAAATGTACCTTTTAAAGCCTGAATTGGACGCATTTGTCTATATATTTTTCGACACTTCCTGAAAGCCATTACAAAAATAATTTATTTTGTATTCTCACATGTCGATTAATGCAGTCAATACTTAAAAGTTAAGTCGATTAATAGAGTAAAGACACAGGTTACAACCACTAAATTGAACGTTTAAAGTTGAGTAAATTACCGCCTTTCAAAATTTACTGCAAACACCAATGTCGTATCTGCAGCCTAATTCAACTTCTCCAGGAAATAGATAAAGAAATTCACAAGATACAAACGAAAATGCTTGCACAAAGCTATTTTTGTTATAGCACTCAACAAGAGTGCCAAGCCAATTACAATTAGATGGTGTCAATAGTGTCTGATACGGCCCTTACGGTTCAGTGATTCTTATTAAATGTCAAATGGTTATTCCAACGTTGAAAATTTGCTTACTAATGCTTACTGGTCATTAGGTTTCATCTCTTGTCAACTTTAACTGTTTCTAAACAAAAGTCTAAAAACAATAACACACCCAGATTGTTTCTACACTCAGACAATCAAATGTCGAGCATAACTTTTTGTTTGCAAACAAGATTTTAAGTTATTTCAAACCTGGTTCACACTGGTGTCTTATATCTTATGTCTAAGGTCTTTTGTCTCATGTCTTATGTCTTAAGGCGTTCACACTGGTGTACTGGTGTTTTATGTCTTATGTCTTTTTGTCTTAAGGCAGAATTGGGCTAGGCTCAACATTTGTCTTATGTCTTAAGAGATAAACCAATCACATTGCAGCTAGTCTAGCCATTGTCAAGTTGATTGGTTGAAAAGATCAAATGTGCTGCCTAAGATAAGAGACATAAGATAGCAGTGTGAACGGTTCTGTCTTAAGACATAAGACAAAAGCCATGAGACATAAGACAAAAGACATAAGACATAAGACATAAGACATAAGACACCAGTGTGAACCAGGCTTAAGAGATATGAAGTACAAAGGCTGATTGAAGCGAATAAATATAAATGTATTTGGAAAAAAGTTTGGACTGAACATGTGATTGTTGCCATAGCTCTCAGTTAAGACTGCAATTCTATTAATTAGCCTATTTCATTAGTGCCGAAACCCAATGGCATGTCAACGTGGAACGAGAAGTCAGCGGGATGGCTCCCCGCACCCTCAACCTGTCTTTGACTTGCAAGCCTTTTTAGAGGCACAACAACGCCTGGATAGTCAACTTGAAGACCGACGCCGTCAAGAGGACGATCGGCGCAGACAAGAAGAATTCGACCGAGAACAACGACACTGAGCGGACGACGAACAACGGGAGCAGGCAATAAGGGCGGAAGAGGTCGAAAGAAGAGAGCAGACCGAGAGGAAATGATAACCATGATGACTCAAATTGTGCAGACACTCCATCCTCAAAACCAACCTCAGAATCCAACAGGACCTCAAGTGACAGTAACACTCCCTCTTCATGAGCTTAAAGATGGGCTTGAATTTGAGGACTGGGTCATTCAAGTTCGGGACAATTCTGAACGCAGCGGGCAGCCCCTATTGGACGTAATGGATAGGGTTCTGGAAGGTCCAGCGCAGGACAGCTTTAAAGTGCTGGCACCTGACTACGGTCTACGCTTGATGATGCAGTATCAAACCTCCGACCTCTGATAAACCCAATTTGAGTCCTACTGCTGCAGCATTAAAGTTGGTTAATCCTTCGCAGCAAAGAGATGGATCTGAAGCCGCCTATCTACAAAGGTGGAGAAAGATGGATGCGAAGGTAGGGGACGATAGATTTCTGGCTAGAGCACTGTGGATAAGATGACTGTATCCAAAGCTCAGAGAAAATTTTGTGGGAAGCCTGGATATGGGTCACGA
This sequence comes from Trissonchulus latispiculum, assembly GCA_030248195.1. NCBI lineage: Eukaryota > Metazoa > Nematoda > Enoplea > Enoplida > Ironidae > Trissonchulus > Trissonchulus latispiculum. The sequence continues at coordinate 8,867 of JASAND010020908.1, read as the reverse complement.
TGAGCTCACAGTGGCTCAGGTTCAGGAAAGAATAGTGTCCAGAGGTCAGGCCCTCCGTCAGGCTAAAGAGCTGGGAGGTTCCCGGGATGCCAGTAAAGATCAAGGGCAAGTACATGCAAGGTAAGCCCGGAAAAGACGTTTAGCAGAAATTCCATAAGCCGTTGGTCCGGAAATCAGAGCAATTCTCGCGAACCGACGAGAAACTGCTATTCCTGTGGCCAGCCTGGTCACATTGCTCGGGAATGCCAGAAAAACTTGAGCAAAGCCCAGGGAAATAGGAAAACGGATTCTGGCAAACAGATTTCGAGCGTTGACAGCAACGCAGGGCAAAACATGCGCCCTTTGCTGTCAGATATGGGAATAGATTTGCAGTGCGGTGACAAGGTGTTGTCGTAGTAGTTGACACGGGTGCGGACGTCGCTGACGGACGCATACCAAAGAATGTGTCAGGACAGTTGCTAGCGGAGGGGCGCCTGGTGGAAACAACAGAGGCCGACTGCCTCCAGGGAGCCTGTGGTCCTAAACAACTGGTACCATTGATGAAGGTCAAGTTGACGTTCATGGGGGACCCATCGTGTCGACAAAGTTAGCGTCAGAGGATGCGGGACAAGTCCATAGCGATACCTTGTTGTCCTTAGAGACAGCTGCCGCCTTGGGCATCGGCACTTTTGTCTGGAACAAGCCTAAAGCTGTTAGTTAGTTAGTTAGTTCTAAACTGTTAGCAACGCTGATTGTGGAAGGCCCTGATCGGGAAGTCCTTTTCGAACCAGAGGTCCGGTGTCACCTACAGCTTTGGTAAGAGTCTGTAGTAACAGTTTTGTTTTGCCCTTTGTATCGCGAACCGCGAACATTGCAGCAGGCTCTATCGTGGGAACAGCGATGGACTTGTCCGGGGGAGCGCAGAAGCATTCTGAACTCCAAAAATGTGGCCCGCGTCCTGATGCAGGATGCCACATTTTAATCCGCAGAGATCGAGACGCCAGATGTGACAGACGACCAGAGAAAGCAGATTTTGACAACGTTAGAGGAGTACTCTGGCCGTGCTTGCTGCCAAGAGGATCCGCACCATTGGAGGGATTGTTGGGGTTTCTCATGCCATTGAGATCTTTGGAGAACCCATTCAGCAAAAGTTCCGCCGTTGGTCTCCGAAAGCCGCTCAAACAGAACAGCAAGAAGTGGAAAGGCTTATCCGGAGATTAATGGACATCCTGTCAGAGGAAGCAGCGGAAGATACCCTCAGCTGGGACGACCAACTGACCGAGACAGTGTCGGCGTGTCTAAACGTGCCGCACTCTTCGACTGGAAAGACGCCAAGGGAGATAGCGTTTACGACGGATGAGCAGCTACTTGATAAAGTACAAAGGCTGATTGAAGAGGATAAATATAAATGTATTTGGAAAAAGTTTGGACTGAACATATGATTGTTGCCATAGCTTGTCTAAAAGCTAGTGTCACCTTGCGTTTGTTTTCCAGTTAAACTGCAATTCTATTAATTAGCCTATATTCAAATATATAATTATTCCCTTCCCACTAGTCCAATTAGCTGCATAGTGTCGCTGAAAAGTTTGGAGAATGCACCGACAATTACCAAGAGTACATAATGATAAGAGTATGACACTAAGTCTAGTTTCTGGTATCAGAGCAAAAACTATGATGTGCTGGCTAACGGCCCCCCCGCAAATTAGACCCATCACTTCAAAGAATTTCGTGCGATATGTTTGTGTTCTAAAGCTCGAAGCAGGCACAAAATTCGCTAACACACTTCTTGTGTTTTCGAGCTTAAGCACATAAACATAGAGCGAGTGAGCTACCTCCGTTTCGAGTAGGTACTGATTTGCGGGGGGGGGGCCGTTAGCGAGCAGAGCATAGTGTTTGCTCTTATAACATAGAGTGTGCCTAGAATTACTAATTTAGCCAGTTTTAGCTAAGGTTTGACATTAACCAGCAAGATACCAAAAACGTTTTTGCTGCTGTCTGCTCGTTTGCAACATTTTGTGCTATTCCAATCAGAAATAAGCAGCTGAAATTAGCCAAATTTTGTTATGGGATTTGCTCGTATTTCAACTCAGAAGCTTTCTAAAAGTAGTAGGTCGTAGGAACGTCGCCGTAAGTCGTAGGGAACACAGAAAATTGCTGAATTAAGCGCGGTTACAAAATAACAACCAAGGTCTTCTGTATCACCATCAGCTACAATGGCAATTATGTAATTGCAAGCTTTTAAGCCTTTGAAATGACCTTTAAAACACCTTTGAAACATCTTAAGTACGAAAATTTATTCAATTTAGGCTGAATTTAAATAGAGGCCTTTACTAAAAGCAGACGAAGTTAAACATAGACACAAACTTGGGTTAATTTTTTTCGTGTACCCGAAAGTGCTTTGCTACCCGAATATCCGAGTAGCCGGGAAGCGTCGATCCGGGTAGCGTCGCGATTACCCGACATAGTCATTACCCGACATAGTCATTACCCGACATAGTCATTACCCGACATAGTCATTACCCGACATCGGGTAGTGCCGGGTACCCGGGTCCCAATTTTTGGACACGTGCCCATGTATAGTAAATATACCTGTTTGTTTTATGCATTTTGAATGCTTCTTAGGATCAATCCGAAGGTAGAGCATTCTGACTGGCAAACGCAAAGCATATCCTCTCTGAGTGAGAAGAGCTGTTTGAAGCAGCGCATCCAGAAAGGTAACCCAATTATCATCCCAGCGTAGATCAAACGAATGGCCGCGATTGCAGGCTTTTACTATTCCTCTGAAACAATTCATCACAGGTATAGTTAGCAAATCGGCTAAATAATGACCCATCAGAGACGGGCACTTCAGGATCACCGAACACAGTCATTGTTAAGAGATAATCGAATATCTGACTGAACCACAGTGCTCCATCAATAAGTGTATCAATTTTGTATTTTAAGCGGACTTTTCAGTCTTTGTACCAAACTTCACGTTACCCCCGTGTTGAAATGTGGCCTTACGTAATACATTTATTAATCTAAATGTAAAATTATGTCACTATTTCCGCATATGTCATGGTGCTGCTAAGCAATAAGTTTCATCTCGATCTAATTAGACCCATACTCTCATGCTCGGATTACATGTAAACTGTTAAACGTAAAATCTAACATTGTCAATTCTTAAAAAGTGTGCCCTATTATGGATGCAATTCTGGAGCAAGCATACTTCACCATTTTATTGAAAATTCTTGAATTGAATGTATCTTGTCGAACGTTTTACCTAAAAGCCGAACCGTAGTCATAGCCTCTTAAAAGATATTCTTTATAGATGTCAGCTGCGTCCAGTGTTATACTGTCACAGCAAGCAGCTGGATCGGTCAGGACGTTGTCAAAAATGCTGTTGTGATCATAAAGTCGGCATTCATCCGCTAGGTTGATTCGACCAGAGGCCACCACCGATTTCCCATTGAGTACCTCAAAGTAACCCGATTCCTTTGTGACCACAACATCAAATACGCCTTAAATCAAGAAAAATCTTAATACAATTCATTACCGATTTTGAAAAACTAATTAATGACAATTAGAAATATGATGATAATGAAGGCTTCCCTCATTATGCGAGGGACAGATATTTGCACAGTCAGTTCAACAACTCACAGAAACTGATTTCTTGACGGCGGCGAGCAATAATGCTGAAAGCAATGTAGGTGAAACAAATCGTTTAATTTAGAATATACCAGACTAGTTTGCCATAATTGTCCAGCCAGACCTAAATCTGATTTACACTAAGCTCCTATAATGACAACAACATTTATTCTGTAAAATTGATTACATTTAGTAACCTCACAACTGACCCAGCATAGTGCAATTGCTAAATTTTTAGACTTACAGGCTTGTGTTATTGGAGTTCCTCGAAGAACTTTAATATCTTGAATCAAAATAGGAGTTGTCATCATGTCAATTTGACGAAGCTTGCAGAAAGCCTTCCATGCCAAAACTAGATATCCTGTGAATGGATACAGTGGCCGTCCATCAATCACGTGGTCTAGTAGGTATTTGTCCTGGAAAAGATAAAGATGAGCATAAGCATGATCTGAAAACATCGTCTTAAAAAATTAAATTTCAAGATTAATGAGAACAATGGAAAGAGCTAGCCAGTATTGCTTCATTATATCGTAGTTGCTGGTACTGACGATTCCCCCAAACAGGGCATGCCGCTGTCAAAATGTTGACAATTATATGTCAAATTTAATGATCACTTAAGATATAAGACGAAGGAGAGTTGGAAAGAAGAAAGAGGGGTGAAAAGGAAAGAAAACTGAGAGTTCGTTATGAACTACATGCAAATATGTAAATACTAGTTATTAGTCGTTGTACTTTTGCTTCAATTCATTAAAGATGTTTAAATTTCTTAACTAGTTGTCAGCTGAATCTTAAGTTAAAAATGTTTGACCATTATTGCAAAATTATAAATTTTTGTTTTAGGATTGAATTGATTGACGTTTTTTAGGTATCCCACTATTTTATCATGCAATATTTCAATTTATGCATAAAGCAAATTTAATTTCATTTTGAACTGCAAAATTTCTACTTGCTACTATTTTATCTTAAACCATATGATTTTATTTAAACATTTTGAAACTATATGATTTCCTTGTCTGAATTTATTACATAATGCTTAAGTTTTCGGGTCTTTCCCATTATCCCCCCACAGCTCCGAAGAAGTACCGAAGTAGCACAATTTGAACTGATTGGGAACCAAAACATTGGGAACAAGGGGAACCAAAAATTTAAAAAAAAATTGCTGAAAAGTTGCGTATAGGGGTATTCCGGGGCGCTGATCACGAATCTTAAATCAGTTTTTCGATTCAGCTTTTCGTTGGCTTAATATAAGCTAAAGTTTTAAGCTTAAGATGTAAGCTTATCCTGAGCTAACGAAAAGCTAAATCAAAAAACCGATTTCAGATTCGTGATCAGCACCCCAGAATACCCCTATATTTAGCTTTTCAGCAAATTTTTTTTCAAAAAATTTTTGGTTCCCCTTGGTGTCCCCCCTTACCTAACAAAAAATTTAAAATTTTCAAATTTTTTTAAAAATTTAAAATGTTTTGCATTTTTGAAATCAGCAGGTCCGAAAACCTACCCCTGCCAAATTTCAACTCAATCAGTCAAATTGTGCTTCTTCGGTACTTCTTCCGAGCTGTGGGGGGGGATAATGGGAAAGACCCAAGTTTTCATCAGACTTTTAAAATAGCAATTGATTACAAATTTTAGTTTTTACAAGTTTTTGAAAATTAATTTTAACTTACAATATTCTTTAGAATCTTCGCTTGGGAGCAATGGAATAGGTTCAGACACTATACTGTAGCAAAATTCAATAGATTTTAAGACGAGTCACCCTTCAGCTTCAGAGGGAAAGGTATTAAGCAAAGTATTACCCTTCGTAACACAAGTTTTTGTAGTTTTCTATTTTCTCTTCTTTCTTTTTTGTAGTTTTCTATTTTCTCTTCTTTCTGTTTGTTGTATCTATTGACTATATTATTAGATTTTTCTATTGATTGAGCGAAATAGATAATTTTTCTTATTCATAATTATTCCTTTATCTTCTTATTCTCATTTTCGCAGCTCTAGCTTAGGTTTAAACGTTTATTAAATTTTAGATCATCAAGACAGCATTACCTAAGCACTTTAGATTTGAATTGTCAAAACATTATTACAAATGGTCAGCCGGCTGCCAGCCAACTTAATATATTAGATATCGGTTGTTCAATAAACGACGAGCACAGTTTTACTAAACATAATAGTTTTCCGATTCAAATCTGACTGACTGCCAGTTTATGATACAATAGTGGTTGAATTTTTTGTGCCCTCACAAGAGAATGAATCTTAAACATTTCAGCATTTTATCATTTAAGCACTACAATTAGCGGTAGCCAACAATGCAAACATAGTTCTAAAAAGAATTGACCATACAGCTGTCCTTGCTGTGACGGCCAAACAATGTTGGGCAACAGTTGGTAAATTTTAGCTAATGGCTCCACCTTAGCTTGAAATATAGTCCTTTAATTAAAAATAGTTTGACGACTTATTCGGGCGTATTCAGGTGTGGGTCTCTAAAACTTCTACTCATTTTGTGACTTTTTGCGTCCTGAATTCAAGAAGAATACGATTTAACATCTCCGGCATGTTCCGAAAAAAGTGTCAAGATCTTACTGATTTTTCAGGATTAAAAGGGTCTTCGACCATGCGAAGTCCCGAGCCTCCTGTTCCTGCCGACATAGCATCATCTTTGCTCACAGCGTACCAGTCTACCCCGTGATCCCATTTGAATTCGGATCCCAGCATGGGAGTACCTCTGGGAACAGGCCACTGGACAGGTCCATACAAATGAGCCATCTTCAAGGATAGACCGTTCTGATAGGCTTTTCCCAGATTGGACAGAAAATACAGAATCTGATCTTCTTGATTTGCTTTCATCAGAGGCACTACGTGACAGGAAGGATGTGACTGGCGAAGAATGGCTTGAAGAAGACAATGAGGAGAAATCTGAAATATACAATGTAGTCTTTCACATTTTTACCCCAGTTCCGTAGTCATTCCAGAGAACGAGGAGGGTAGAGGCTTAGGCGCAATTAGAAATACTATATTAATAAGTGTATTTAGTTGCAGAGTAGTGAGGAGGTTTCCCTTAGTACATACATGTATCACTACAGAGCCAGCCTTCCTAATTGTCAGGCAGGTTGACTGTGATATATATCCTTAATTATGTAATCAATTTGGATGCCTCTGTTCAAATAAATTTGTATGCTAAATCTTTGTGCGCTAATGCGTCTTTCAAATAATTCATAAAAATACGTTAACTAGATTCTTGGAATTCAAAAGGAATTGCGTTCATGTTTTAACGACTTTCTTAGAATGTTGCCCGGCCGCTAGCTGAGATTCACATCACATAACTGAGAATGTCAGTCAGCCCCTGGCATACTTTCTAAGAATGTTGCTCGGCCGCCGAGCAACATTCTTAGAATGTTGCTCGGCCGCCGACCAACATTCTCAGACCAAATTTGTCCACTATTTTGTACAAACTTGGTTCAACATGGATTCTAACTAGATTCAACATAGATTCTCATTAGCTAGCATGTTATAGAATGAGCGGTAAATTTAAAAAGGGAGCAATTGGGAACATGGGAAATGAATGTTTATTCAACTAAATAAGTAATTAAAACATGTAACATTGTATAAAGTTCAAGGTGAATGCAATTCTGAATTCCGAAATCTTTAAAAAGTTTCTTGCAAAACCACACTATTTCACCTCATATTCCCTTAGATCTTGCTAACGTATATATAGCTACTGTAGACCTGCAGCATCAATCGGATGGGTTTCATAAAGACCTCAGAAATTAAAATTAGCCCGTTTAAAAAACTGTGCTCTTATATTCCATCTATTTTAATTGTTTATACGGTCCCTGTTTGCTTCTGTGAACATTCAAGTTTTGATTTCCTTTAAAACCTAACGATTACGGCAAAAAGCAGCGTAGATTCTTTGCAAAAGCAACACAGATTCCAACTACATTCACAGCACAAGGCGGCATTTTCCTTTGATGTCCAGACTTTAAACGACTATACTGAACGAAGCATACGTTTTCAGAAGTTTGTGCAAGGATAAAAAATGTTCAGCATGTTCTAACCTACACAAAAAAATTTAAAAAATTTAAAAACTTCGAATTTTAAATTTTAAAATTTTTGAAGTCAGGACACTTCTCACACCCTGCCCTCAAAATTCCATGTAAATTGGACCAGCCGTTAATTTTTCCGGCCGAGGGGGGGGGCTGTGGAAAAGATCCAAACCAATTTTTGCGATGTTCAATCTTATTTACTACCGAATCTACCGAATTGATGTTATGCACTACAAAATTTTTTGGTCTTCTAACGTTGGCAAAACCTCACTCATTTACTCTATTTCTCATCAGATCTTGCTAACGTATATATAGCTACTGTAGACCTGCAGCATCAATCGGATGGGTTTCATAAAGACCTCAGAAATTAAAATTAGCCCGTTTAAAAAACTGTGCTCTTATATTCCATCTATTTTAATTGTTTATACGGTCCCTGTTTGCTTCTGTGAACATTCAAGTTTTGATTTCCTTTAAAACCTAACGATTACGGCAAAAAGCAGCGTAGATTCTTTGCAAAAGCAACACAGATTCCAACTACATTCACAGCACAAGGCGGCATTTTCCTTTGATGTCCAGACTTTAAACGACTATACTGAACGAAGCATACGTTTTCAGAAGTTTGTGCAAGGATAAAAAATGTTCAGCATGTTCTAACCTACACAAAAAAATTTAAAAAATTTAAAAACTTCGAATTTTAAATTTTAAAATTTTTGAAGTCAGGACACTTCTCACACCCTGCCCTCAAAATTCCATATAAATTGGACCAGCCGTTAATTTTTGAACAATGAAAATTATTCCGTTTAAAAAACTGTGCTCGATATTCCATCTATTTTAATTGTTTATACGGTCCCTGTTTGCTTCTGTGAACATTCAAGTTTTGATTTCCTTTGAAAACTACGATTACGACAAAAAGTAACGTAGATTCTCTGCAAAAGCTACATAGATTCCCACGGCATCGACATAGATTCCAACTACATTCACACTACATGCTCTGTAGTCGAATGTGAGCTGCAAAGCTCTAACCTAGTTTTGGGTTGATTAATCTGATTTAATACTTTAATTACAGAAACGGAAAATCTCAAACACTGCCTCCCTACTGTACTGTACTGTACTTATTACTTGCTCGTGTTGCTTCATTTTATTTTTGAGGACAGTGTACCTAGCCTAGCCAGATCACTAAGCTATTCGGCTTAAAAACTAGCAAACGACTCTTTTTATTTTCCAGCAAGACAA
>JASAND010020907.1:0-20723 GCA_030248195.1 Trissonchulus latispiculum | reverse complement strand
CCACCCAATCCACGCATACACGTTGGGGGAGCTACGTGACTTGCAAACGTGTCCCAGCCCACTTGATGATGTTATGAGAAGCCAGGCGGGTAGCTAGCCTAGCTACTCACCAGCAACGGAAAGGTTGATCATGCCAACCTTGATCCGTTACAAGGCAACGCACCGCATGATGGTGTAGAATGAAATGCATTACTGAAGAAAGTTTAAGCACTTAATTCGCATATTGCACTGAAGCTTGTGCACTTGTCCATTTTTCGTCTCAACTGGAGGGGGAACTGCGAGAAATTGCTTGTAAATTGGAAACTAATACGAACAAGGGGGGTTTCTGTTCTAAAAATGCTGCAAATATCCAATTGCAACTAAGCACATATCGAGCCGTAGGTTGCAATTAAGCTGCAATAACAAACAATCCGTTGGTGCATAACTTTCGCCAATGCCCCCTCTGCACAAAAACAAAAGAATTCACTAGGCGTAGTGATACTGATGAGCATATTGCTCAATTTTCGTTTTGCTTCAGCGCAGTTCACTTTGCTCCAGATTCGATTACAGCTATCCCGCCTTTAGGCGGGATAAAAATACAAATGAACAAACAGATAAATGTTACGCTTTTAAAAAAATTTTAATTTTATAAGTGCTTAGATTTGAATAACATTCAAATATTTTCAGACGGTTTTGTAGGAAGTTAAATCTTGAAACGCTATTTTTGGGAAGAAAGCGATGAAGATGTAGGAAATAGTTCCATCCTCGTTCCTTAAATAAAACAAATGATACAAATTTTGCAGTTTTGCTACAAAGATAGCTTCTCAAGATTTCGCTTCCGACAAAACCGTCTGAAAATATTTTGAATGTCATTCAAATCTAAGCACTTTAGAATATTTAATAGAATTAGAAGTTCAGAGTGGCATAGAAATAAAAATTGCAAGAGCAAAGTTTCTATATTTTTTAGTCATGCAAATTGTGGCAATTGAATAATTTGTAATTCTATAATTATTTTAGCATACGACAGCTTTTTCCGAATATTTTTGCAAAAGGTGCTTTAAAATCAATAGCTTGGGGCATTCTCCAAAGTCCAAATGCAACCGTCCGCAACAGCGCCTTGGTATGCACAGAAAAAAGTTAATTTGTAGTGCAAAAATACGGTCTTGTCGGAAGCGACATCTCGAGACGCTATTTTTGTAGCAAAACTGCAAAATTTGTATTATTTGTCTTAAATAATATTATTTAACACCAGTATTCAGTTCTTTGCCAATACGGTACAAAAACTAACCGTACAATATATACGAAAATTGCCGTACCGTATTATACGATACAAAAGCTCATACGGTAAGTAACATATGTATAAATTATAAATTATAAATTATATATATTAAATCTATATAATTAGTGATGGTTCAACTTTCGGGTTTAATTTAGTTTATATCCCTTTAATTTAGTTGCAACTTGTTTGTAAGCTACTATGATAACGGACATGATCTGATTAGATGCTAGGAGGACATTTCTAGTTATTACTGAGGTGAATGCCACGGAACGTATTCTGACAAATTAATGAATGGATATAGATAGTGTTAATTCATAACTGCGGATAAGCACAATTAAAGAAAACTTCTTTTCCCATACCACGGTTTATGATCCCTGCTGCCACATTTCACTTCGCATATCCTAGTGCTCACTAAATTATCCAATATTGATTACTAGAGAAAAATACACAAAAGATCTCGTTATTCTTCTTTAAAGGGCGTGCACTGAACGGGCTAAAGATTTTGGCCCAAAAATATTAAAAAGTGATTTTGAATGAGGCCTAATTTCATCCGAAAGAGACTCCTGTCACGCAAGGGATTTTTGTTTCTCAGCAAGACAATTTGTGAACTTCCATTGTCTTATTAGGAAGTGCTGGGAAGAAAGTTGAACAAGCAAAAAGTTAGGAGTCAAACGCTTAAGTAGCTCCAACGGAGAGGTCCATGTGTAAAATGGGACCCTCTGATAAACACAGTAGCATAATACTGCACTAAAACGTAAACACGGCACAAAAATACAGCAATTGCGATGTAAGTAAAGTATTTGCTGTGGAAGTGGCAATGCTTAGGAAATGCTTTTAGATTAATCAAGAAAATTGTTATAGTTATTATCGCTTATTCCATTCTATGTATTATTTTTAAAGTAAAACCTTTTCAGTAATTTCACTCAGTGCTAATTTCAGAAGGCGGCCAATAGGATTTAAAAAATTAAATTGTGTCCATATTTCCATCAGGCACAGCCAGAGGGAGAATTCAGCTTATCTCAGAGTTTGACGTTTTCCTGCTTAACCAGAAAGCAGCCACTTTTTGTTTGTACTAAAAGAAGCATACAAGAATGGCAACGAAAATCTAATGGCCTATTAGATTTCATCTATGCTAGTGCTAAAACACGAACCACGGAAATGTGGCATTTTAAGTACCAGCCAATGCTATTAGCTACAAATGACGAAATGTTTCAAAAAATCGAAACAACAAGAATTATATAGCATACTAATAGTACTCGTGCTATCCTAGTATTAATAGCATTCTTCGTGGTCTTGAATTTAATACAGCTTAGCTTATTTCTTTCTGTATATAGTTTATAGGCATTATGAATTATGATAGAAATTCCTTAAATTGTGATATTGTCATTTAAAATGTTTTGGCGTTATTAGTTTTCCTTGCTTAGTAGTTTTATATGCCACTGTTCATTCCTCCCATACGGCTGGCTATACAGCCAGTATATGAGTTGTACATAATTACCAACTTAAAAACTCTGGTAAACGGGGTCTATTCATTTCTGCAAATTATTTGTAAAATTTGCGATCCGTTTCTAGCATTTTCAACTTACCTGTTCACTTACTTGTTGCAAAAGAAACTGCAGCCGCCCTTTTAGGGAAGTGCCTCATCTGAATAGTTTTGAGTTTAACTTGAGTCGGCATCTTCAGAGCTTTGAAAACTAGAAAGGATCACATGAGCACGGAAAACACAAAACGTCACATGCAAGACAAACTGACAGCTAAGCAACATAAATTACACTAAACTTTATATAACCATAAAACACAGAGACGCACACATTTGCTTCGATGTTGTGGTGGAACGTTACCTTTATACCTTCTTTAAACTCATGAATGTAGCTCATGTTACGTAAAGACAAAGTTTTACACAAGCCTGTAATGAGAGAAAATCAACTTTCCTGGTTGAAGAGAACATGATCCATAATGTGTGACATTGTGGAGGAACCCAGATCTAAGCATCAATCAGAGGAAGCCGTGAAATTAACGCCTGTGATAAGTAGCCTCCGTTTGGCTTAAGAGCGAATTTAAGAAAAGACGAGTGCCTCAAGTAATTGCTTTTGCTCATGTATTATTATTGACTTTCCTCTGAAGTTGAGAAGTTGGAAAATAAATGGATATGAATTTCCGAGTCACAAGTGTTCATCCTTCTCTCCATCAGGTTTAATAGCCTTAGAGTCCCCCGAAAATAATTATTCAACACCAGGTTTCAAACTGACGTTCAGAATAGGCTACTGCCTGCCTCGCCGTGTCAAAATTATGGAGCCCCTGAAATAAATTGAAAGGTTGATTAACTATACACTTCTTCGAATTTCCTCAAATGTTGCTATTGTTTAACCTAATTCTAACAGCCTATAATTTACTTGGGACAATGAAATGAAAGAAAACAATTTGAACCAGTCAAATTTTGAGTCACTAATAAAACCTGTAAACTGAAGTTGTTTACAGCAGCACTACAATAATCATGGAAGGCTTTTTATTCAGAATATTTCAGCGAAACGGCACACTTAAAATTCCAGTAACTATCCTAAACCGAAAACCAAAGACGACGAACGAAATCTGAAGTCTTTCTTTCCTATTTGGTTTTCGCCAACTTCGTACACAATCAGCCAACTCCTGTACGTTCACGTTTGAAACAATGAAGCTCAGAAGCTCATTTGAAAATAGAGAAAGAGTGCTCAAAGTCAAACTTGAAACTTTACTTCAAGTAAGCACAAAATCACTATGACACAACTCTAAGATGAAGGTGTGATACTTGAGTCTTATGAAAGATGCAACTAGTGAAATTAAATGAATTTGCATTGAAACAGTACCGGACGTCAGGTTGAATACTATTAAAGATTCAAATCTAATGCAAAGTCTCCTAACCACCTTTTCATCTCCTCGCGTGATTCTTGGGTAGGCCAGCCTGCGTGATTCTGTGGATTTGTGCATAAAATTATTTACTCACGCGAAACAAAACAATTGTAGCATAAAATTTTAAAGTAGTAAGCAGTTTGTTTAAATCCTCATGAAAACTTCTATTTAATGAATAATATTTTTTAATATTTAATTTGCTAATTTAGAGGTTTAAATAGCCAAAGACATATGAAATAAAAATACAAATCATAACAATGTGTAATCATTCTGTATGTCTTTGCTCTGCCAGCTTGTTATTTGATGCTTTCCCAACATATGTGGCTCAGCTGGGCCAGAAAAACCGGTGCCAGCCGGCACTGAAGGTAGCGCACTTTTCCTCCCTTGCTGGTAATTATCCGAGTCCCGAGATTCCAAGGGGCGGCCGCCTTCGGGTGGAGCTGCCGCGGTGGGCTTATTGTATAGGCAGCAATAGGCATATCGCCGGCCTTGTCAAATGCCTCGGTTAATTGCAATAACAATTATTCGGTGACAGTTCCCCTCCCTAGGCAAATTTCGCGCAATACTGACACCACTCCTAACCGGCGTTATGTCAACTGGAGTGGAGCGTACTAAAAAAGGTTTAAATAGAAACAGGTTTATCGTGGTTAGCCCCATTTGACAAGATCTTTGACAAGAATTTTAAAACTAGGAGAGCAGCTTCAATTTTCAATATCCCCGAAGTAGGTGTTGATTAGGGAAGACTGAGCTGACGACGTCGCGACGCGAAGTGGCAGCGCAAGAAGATTTTAGCTGATGTATTCTAATGATAAACATCTAACTGTTGTATATTTCTCAGTATCTTTTGTTATCCCTGCATGATAATACTATTAGTGGCAGTGAACCTGTGACTGATTTGAACAACATCTAACTAAAAGTGCTACCGAACAATTTGTAAATTTACAACTTGGATAGCCTTATTTAAAAATTTCCACATTCAAATTTACCAAAACTACTCAATTTACTTAAAAGTTAACTTAAACTTTAACTTGAATATGAAATTCTTCTGAAAATCTGCTATGTACCAGCTGAGAAACATAAAGTTATCTTCATACATTAACATAGGGTCGATGCTGGAGGGACTTGTCCCAAAAAAATTTTAAGGGGTCTTGTACTTTGAACCCTAATTTTGGCTTGTACCGTAGGCTTAAATTAACGTTAATGGTAATATAAATTTGCTATCTTTAATAATTTTAGAACAAAAATTTTGAATTTTTACAAAAAATTTTAATAGGTTTTCCTGCAAAACTAGGAACTTTTTGTAAAAAATTACGGCGAAGCCTTTTTCGGGGCCTTTTGCCCATATCCCTTGCCCATCCATATCCAGGGTTTGTACCTTGTGCGGTTGGGGGAGGGGCTTGGACCCTCTCCATCCATACACCCACAGGTGGACAAGGGGGGAAGGGGAGGGGGAAATTCCCCCCCTCGGCGAAGTCGCCCACAAGGGGTCGCGAAATTGCTCCCACAAGGGGTAAGAAAATTGGCCACAAGGGGTAAGAAAATAAGAAAATTGCCCAAAAAATAGGTTTTACCACTAAAATTTTCAAAAATTTTCCGGCTTCGCCGGAATTTTTCACTTAAAATCACTATTTTTTGCTAATAAACTTCCGAAAAACGCGTTTTGGACAAAAAAATCGCTGTTTGTTTTAAAAAAATAACAAAAATCGCTTAAAAATTGCTTTCAAAAGTACCCCTAAGAAAAATCGTTCTCACAAGGGATACCCAAATTTGCTTCCACAAGGGTCAGTGAAATTTCACCTCTCGTTCAGGTATGCATACACCCGTGTTAACCCATGGTTACCACCGTTGAATTTAAGTTGTTCAAAACTTGATGTGCTTGAATGCTAGTTTTCAGATTTTGTTAGGGTTTCGTGAGCCGGGATAGTATTGTTAGCCAACAAGAATATGTTGAATCATAGAAATGAGAAATGCTCAGAAGCACAGAGTCTAAAATTGAGAATAAAACATTAATAGGAAAAATAATGTATCTTTTCACCTGCAAGCATTTCTCAGCAAAAGCGTTCACAGAAATTATTCTCTGAGTTCAAGCAGAACCTAACCTCTTTCTGAGTTTGTACTCTGAAGTAGAGATGAGCCTTTCGGTCCGTCGACCCGGCCGGCCGGCATACATTGGTTAGCAGCCCGGTCCGCCGAAAAGATTTTAGCTGTGGACAGAAACGGGCCGGTTCGACTCGACTCTAAAAAAACTGTTGTGAAGCCCTAAAAGTAGTTAAAGTATACTCATTCTGGTTATTTTACAGAAAACGCTAACATTTGGTAGTAGAATGTAGCGTTGAAGACTTTGAAATTGTTGTTAAAACTTGGCTGAAAAATTTTGGCCAGCGGGCCGGGCCGAACAAAATCAGGGAGCGGGCCGGACCGGAGGCAAATCTACCCTGAAGCATAAACTTATTCAAGTAAGTTAGGTAAAATAAAATGACTAATGATCTTTAGATGAGTTAAAACCCTTGATTAGTTTTTCGACCAATAATACACAGCATGGCAATGGTAATTGACTTTTGAAAACAATAACAGGTATTCCAAATTTCTTTCTTCTGTTTCTTCTGTAAAACAACTCGAACCCATCTCGCTGGCCTATGAAAAACTTCCTATGTAGTTGTCTTAACCTAAAAACTCGGCTTAAAATCGAAAGCAGTCCAGTTTAATTAGCTACAGCCAGTATAACTGTTCATCCTGAAATCTTACGCATGAAATGATCCAGTGCAGAAGCCAATTTTAGTCAGATGAAACTGACAGCCCAACGTCATCAGCGAATCCCGTAAAGAACCTAATTTGCTAGATAAAAAAGTCAGCGAACCTTTACAAATTAGAAAAGGGTATCGTTAGAATAAATGCAACAGAATATTACAATATCCTACAGTATATTGACAAAAGCAAGGCATATTATAACAGTTACTGTAACTTTGTTTATTTTACTATAGCTATGTAGCTACCGACTGGCTTGATTACTACCTAATTATCTTCTGTGATTGCGTTAATTAGGTTTGGGGCAGCTTGATTCAGTTAAGTACCCTCACTTATCGGGTAAGTTTGCCCGGGACCCATTGTCTTGGAGTCAAAGGAAATGCTAAGCCGACTCTGTCTGGGCTAGGTGGCCTCACTGAAATACCCCAACCCCTTCAGCTGAGCTGAGTTGTCTTATATTAACTTAACACACATCCGATTCCCTATTTGCTGTGTGTTTGGTTTGTGTGCTGTCGAATAGCAGTTTCATTAGATATGGGATAGGGTATTCGATCGACGGTATATACAGTAATAACCCTAATTCTAAATAAAGCGGATTCCCTTACAAGAAAAAACTGCCACATTTCTTGTGAAGGGAGCAAGGTGTTCAGGTAGAAATATCGGCTCTCAATAGTCGATTTAGTCATAATTAACTGCCACAGTTGGAAACGATATTTACGATCAACTACTGTCGTCAGTAAATATCGATTCGAATCGCTACATGCAACGTAGGTACACAGTGCATGCGTACTCAAACTGATTAATTCTCTTACTTCACAGTGGATGCACTATCGTCCCGAATTACCAAAACATGCCACCTCCCTCCAGTGGCCAATATATGCGACATCTATGTTAATACAGAAATCAAAGATTAGTTAGCAGGTATGAACTTACAGCATTCTTGCGTGGAAACGTTCTTTCGATCACTGATAGTAACAAATTCTATGAAGGGTGATAATAGCCGAAAGCAGTCGAAGTAAGGAAAGCGGCCTCAAAGACTTCATCCAATTAGTGGGAGGAAAAGGAAAGACGGCTGAATTTTAGCGGCAATGTCAAGAATTTTAAAAATTATTACTGCAATTAATATCTCCGGGGTGTGAGACTTTTGATGACAGCAAACAGGGAGTGCAGATGTTGATGCAAATAGCGCCGAACAGAACCCTATAACACAATCTTGAGTTTACTTACACATCTCAATTTCGGCGTTTGCGACAGGGTGATTGACATGTGTTGAAGAAAGCATCAAAAAATAAACTGTCATTTCTTTTCTAGCTGTGCTGACACATGAATTTTTAAACAATTTCAGCTAAGGTGCATTAAATCGACTCGGTCGGCTAGGAGGATTCCTTGATTTTTAGCTAGTTAAACTACTCTTTCCGCAATAAAAACATAAAGCATGATTTTAACATTTTTGAGATCGTAATGATGAAAGAAATTACAGGTAGTAGCTATATATTTTTGATGTTCTCTAAATGTGCAAATAATATTGTGAATATGGCTGCACGTTCAGTGGATTGATACGAAGCGCTGACTAAGGTAGGCATTGAGGATGACGGCGAAATTTGTTCATTCTGTCCATAAAGCTTGGGTATGAGTCGATTTCAATGCAAGAAGCACCTCACTAAAAATGAGACCCATCCTAAGTCTAAATATGAAATAAAATTCGTTCAACTCTTTGAAAAGTGCTTTATTGGATTAACTTCAGAACATCCAATCAGACATGTACTGGAGAAGAGGCCAAATTTAAAGGCGGGCGACCGGCTGCCGTAGGTTGTCGGAAAAACCGGAGTATTTCCGTGTAGTGTTTGTTCACTGTTTGTTTATATGAATATGCAACTGAGCTTTACTACAATCAAACACCCAAAGCTCCTTTGCATATTACTGTTGTTGAGCTCTATATAAACAGCGCATTCGTTGTGAATTTCGCCAGTTTCTTGTTATTTCTTCAGTCAAAGGTTAGGAGTTGGAGAAAGCTTGCTCTAAATCTTACATTCCGGAATACAAGGAGGGGGGGGGGGTGAGCGACAAATCTGGAAGTGAGCTACAAGTCAGGAAAGGGTAAACCCCCCAAGCCAAAAGTTCAGGATCAGGATAAAATCTTAATTTTTTGGTCTCCTGCAACTAGCTTAAGCTTTTTGACTCTCGTCTTATTCGCGCTTATAAAGCTTTACCATAGAGGCTATAGCTAAAGCTTGTTGTACAGTATAAACTGTCATATTTACTCCATGTATAGAAATTTATTGACTGTACTGTTAAATCCGGATTATAATTGTTGGAGTGATCGTTTTGTGTGTTGGGATGAGTTGTGTGAATGGGGTTTTCTAACCATAGAGGCTTTAGGGTACACTTTTTCATATGGGGTCTCGATTCTCTACTTTCGATTTCTACTTACTCTCTTTTCATTAATCTAAATTTGAATCGCAGTATCGTTTAAAATGTTATCAAGTTACGTGCATGTAAGCAGTTAATCCCCAGTTTCGATTAGCCTGCATTTGACTACACTTCGCTACCAAACTTTTCTATTTTCTTTAAACTTTGTACTTTCTTTTGTAAGTCGCTTGGCTTACTCTTGAAGTTACTTTTCTTTCATGGGCAGTAAAAGCGCCAGGACTTCTTAACGGTTGCTTACTGGTCGCCCATGTAATTTTCTATTTTCTTAAAATTTTCCATCTATTTTTAATTCTCGACTTATGGTAGCAACTCTCGTTATCTCTGAATTTTTAGCAGGCGCTAAAAAACTTTCGCAGGGGGATGATGTGAAAAACTAGCAATTACGGTCTGCGATTCTACAACAACCATTGAAACTAACGCTTACTTCTGTGTAGCGACTCCGGTCTGGAGTTATGAGTCATACTTCTAATTAGGGTAATTAATCAGTCTGTCATTATTATATCTGTCGAGCGGCTGCGTGCCATTTACTGTGTGTGACCTTTTATGCCCATTTTTGGATATCAATAAAATGTAAGTTACATTAAAGTTCTTTGTACGCCACAACTGCCTTTTATTGATTAGGGTAGAACTAGGGATTTACTAGTTTCGAAGGGAAGTTGCACCCGTCTAGAACCTGCATCAGATTCGCCAGTCAATTCCCGGTTTAGTTACCGGGCAGTAAACACGGGGATTGATATTTGGCGACCGTGACAGGACCACTGTCCGGTTTGTCAAATTTCAAAAATTCGTTTATTTTGACAATTTTTATATATCAATAACTTTTTCATTTTTGCGAGTTGAACAAAAAGCTTTATATTTCTGAATAGCTCTTGATCTGGAGATTCTTTTATGATACTTAGTTTTTTATAAAAACGACTTTTAATTTTTTCGATCTTTTGAGGGTGCAACTTTGAATTTTTGAAAAATGGAAAGTTTAGGATTGGTAGCTAGGGGGTGTTGGACACCCTCCCCCTCCCCCCCCAGGTAGTTTGAGGCGGGGAATTTAACTGGAAACTGCATAGGGTTATTGGGGCAGCCCAATAACCTATATTTACATAAAGTTTAGGTAGATTTAAGCGACCCCCCCTCCCCCCCAAACCCCCCAAGACGGGTATAAAATTTTTGAAATTTTTAGTTTAGGAAAATTTGTGGACGTTTTTTCCACACCCTGGTGGTAAAAATTCCTGTTTTCGGGAATATTTAACACTAGGAGAGCATTGGAAGCCCACTAGAGGCAAAATTTCGGAATTTTGACCAAATTCTGAAAATAATTTTTCGACCCCCCAAAGTCATTTTTGGGTCGATTTAGGCCAAAATCTTGCTCATTCGCCCTGAAATAAATTTTTTGGGCGTTGTTTTCACGCTCAGGAATCCATTTTAGGCAATTTAAAGGCAAAATTTTGAAAATTTTTTCGAAATTTTGTGAAATTTTTTGACCCCCCCCCAAGCATTTTTGAGGTCAAAATCGATTAATTTCTTGCTATTTTGGTCCTAATAAATTTTTGGAGCGTTGTTTTCCCGCTCAAAACGTGATTTAGAGCGTTTTAAGGCCCAAATTTGAAGTATTAGGTCAAATTTTGACGAATTTTTGACCCCCCCCCAATCGACCCCCAAAATCGAAAAATCGCTAAAAAATCGCGATTTTAGCCTAAAATATCGGTGAGCCTAAACGCAAATTGCGATTTTAGGCTAGATTCTGTCCGTTTTTCGTGTTTTTAGAGTATTTAGGGATTTTTGACCCCCCCCCCCCTAAAACCCCCATTTTCAATTTTTTTTGTCGGGATCTTGGTCGTTTTTGGCATTTTCGAACACTCTTTTCTGCTTTTGTGAGTCGAAAACAGAAAAACCGTTTCGTCTCATTGGTTACACCAACCAGAAAATGCTAAAAATCGCGTCGCCCCCCTACCCCCCTCAATTTGATATATACGTATATAACTTTTTGGCCAATTTTGTTGTTTTCCGTGCTTTTTTGGGTCGATTGGAGGCGAACTATGTTTTGTGTGCGTACGCATTAATTTCCGAGCACACGCATGTCGTTTTATGCCCGTTTTGCGAAAGAAACGTGCCCCCTCCCCAGTTGTTTCGTCGAGAATTTTCGTTTTTTTTCTGAGTTTGAGCAAATTTAGCTATTTTGGGGCGCAACTGTGGTCTTTTTGAAAAGCAGTATTTTTGTCAATTTTCCTTTGGTATATGTATAATTTGGTGATTTGAATCCGTAGCGCACAGCGTACCAAATGTACGTACATAACTGAGCAGTTTCGGGTTTTTTTTTCGGCGCCCCCCCCCTTACCAAAGTTGTTACTTTCGAACTGTTTTTTGGAACAGCTTGTGTTTTTCTGCTTAATATGCCAATGGTATTTTAGAATGCGTAGATCTAGTCATTTTTGGGCCAGAAATTTTCATATGAGTCAGTTTCGTCGGTGTTTTCTTTGCCACCAAGTTGGTCATTTAGTGGCTACATGTCCTTTACGTATAAATCATTTTCGATGCCAAATTCCATTTCGTGATCAGGCCAGTCATATTTTGAGAGGCACACAGCCCAGTCATTTAAGGTTTTTTCCGAGAGCAACCAATTTCCCCAAGTCTGCTTAGCCTATATGTGCCCCCACCTATCAGATGTTTTTCTTGTGGCTTTGTCGGCTTTCCTAGCGCGAATTCAAATTTTTTGAGACGTCCAATTCACGGAATTCGTCATAATCACAATCTGATCTCGCCTGCATACCCCAGATTTCCAACTTTTTCTGGTCGAATTCAAAGTTCTACGTACCGGAGCAAATTCAACTCTATGCCTCGTTGCCCCATGGAAAACTACGCCAGAAACAGCTATTCGTTTTGTCCTAACCCTCAAACTTCTTTTTCTAGGCAGAAAAATCCATCCAAAAATGGTCATTTTCGCATGTCTGAGGTATGTCCGGATTTTTCAAGCGAAAAATTTTTTGCGAACCCCCAGAACCAAACGACTAGAGCAGTGAGGAGTAGGCCTATGAACTGCTACTATAACCGGTATCCATTCCCTCGGTTCGTTTTGCCAAGATTTTCTGGAGGCCAAAACCTTTTTCGTTATGGCAATAGTGCCATTTGGCCCAAATCTCAAAAATTTCCGGGTCGATTTTCAAATTCTTGCTATCAGAGTCCAATGAACGATAGTTTCAGATCAAGCGCGATGTTTTCGAACAGACTTTCACATTTTTGCCCTTCAAATCGTGGTTTTTTCGAACGAAATTTTGGAAAATCTGCGGTTTTGACCCCCAAAAACAGGTCATACCACCCCAAACAAAACGTGACTTGTTTCAAGGGAAGTATTTCTAGTAATTTGGATCAAAGCAACAATTCTTCCAAGCAGGCACATAACCTGGCCAGAAAATACCAGGACCAAGATTTTTCTGGATCAAGGTCTCACGCTACGGCTTCTTCAAATTCGACTCAGTGTTCGCAGTTTGGTCAGTTAGACAAGGATCATGAACTTACTTCTTCAGGACATACTGATCTCATTGATGATTTGCCTACTGCAGTGCACAAATTGGAGCACAACTCAGCCGAAGATTTATTCAAATGCAGTACCGGCTCAGTAGTTGGCGATGAAGCCCTGGATTCCGTCCTACATCAAGAAGTGACAGTTGAAATTTGTGAATGTCCTAGGAGTTCGAATGATTTGAAAGTGGAATCTATACGCATCCCAGATCCTCATTTTGCTGGCAAATATTCAACAGTAGAGGTTTACGCTGGAAAGTCAAGTATGGATTTGCCCAGCTCGAATGGCTCGAATACAATGGAATCAAACAAAGCTCTGATGGAATGTGGCTCTATGAATAATACTTCAGCTATTATGGGAACTGTAGTCAACATTGCCCTAAGTGAAGGTTATGGTTTGGATTTGTTATTTAATAAAGATAAGGGCACGGATAGTGCTGAAAGTTTGGAAAAACGCACAGATGAACAGCTGAAGCAATATACGTATATAAAGAATGGATTTGTTTGGGAAAAGAATGATTTGGTTATAGTTTCGCAGCCACGAGCTTTGTCATCGCCATTCTCAGCAATTGGATCTTAATACTGGATGTACGTATGGAACACGTACAAAAGCCATGGAGGGCTTTGATTAGGATTCCGGTCACTGGGCTCATATATCACCAGTACGCGCAATTTGTATGGCCATCTTCAAGTTAGTGCGTAGCTGCCACACAAAAGCGCATGTCGTAGGTCTCTACGTCGTGTTTTTGTCGTGATGGTAGCATGGTTTCATTCATTTTTCTTTTTCTTTTTTCATTTTTTACTTTCAATATTCTACTTTTCACAGTAATTTTTTGTTTTGTATTTTTGTTAGTCATTTAACCGGAATTTATTGAAAACTAACGTTCAGTATTTTTTCTAATCTGTATTTTTGTCTGTTTATCTTATCGGAATTATTGGAATTCTCCGAATTTATTTAAAAAGCAAGCAAAGTTTATCAGTTAACCAGTACAAACCGTACATATATGATGGTTAACCAGAAAGAAAGAAGGAATAATCAGAGGCACAACCAATAATACGTTCATACCTAAAACGCCTCAGATACGTTTAAATGCAGGACTTATCTTTAACTGAAGTTTGGCTTGCTATATACGTATATCCTATATTTAATAGTACTTAATCTTTACATTCTTATTTTTGAAGTAGTATTTTGTTCGTATACAGATATACTTTTGTATTCTAACTTCCATTTTGGCATTTTGTTTCGTACTTTTCGCTTAATCTTTGCCGTATATTAATTTAAAACCTTTAAAAATCCAAAAATATTGAGTTAGTTCTTATGTGGTTTATTTGCTGTACAGTTGGTTTTGTATTCTTTTGTAATTATGCTTCGGCAAGCCACACTTCATAGCGAAATAGGTTCATGCTTTGTATATTGATGTAGTGAATTACAGTTAGTTTGTGTTTTTACTTCAATACACATCATAAAAACTCAAGTGAAATGACGGTGTAAATATAGTTTTTTTCTTTTTGGAGTGAATTTCTAGTTTCTCTGTTAAAACGTAAAACGTCGAATTTCTTTTCTATCTTGCGCTTATCCTAACTCTAAAATTCTTGGCGCAAATCTCGAATCTCAAGTTTACAAGTACGAATATTCATTATAATTGTTTGTCTAACCCCCTTTGTGTTTCAGCTTTACGGCTCTTTCAGTGGTGTTTTTCAACGGTGCTTTGAACGGTGCAAGTTGCCGGTGCTACCAATCTTCCGACAAGGCTCGAGGGCCGGTGCCCCGTAGTAGTCTTCCGACCAGGCTCGAGGGCGGGTGCCCCAAAGTAGCCATCCCACTGCCATATCGAAAAATACCTTATATTTCAACTTTTTTCTAGTCATATTTGTTTGTCATACAATGTTCTAGTCATTTTCTAGTCTTATTGTTCTCTGAAACTTTTCTATTCACTTTAAAACTACGCCTTAAAGCTTGCCTTAATTTTAGAATTGTTGTACTGTTTCTATTTGTTTGTCTGTTTTGCTTAGATTCTTTGTTTCTGTTTACCTAGGTTTTGGATTAGTTTTGTGGAAATTCGTAGGAACTCATTTCTTTCGCGCGGGGTGAAACGATAACAAAACATTGAAAACATTGAGAAGTTGATAACGTATTGTTAGTTTATAATTGTTAGGACTTGTTAGGATATATATGTATTATTGCTGTTTGTGAAATTCTATTTAAAATTCTCTTGAAATTTATTGGGATTTTTGTATTTTCTTTAAACTGCTATTTGCTATTGCACAATTCCGAGAGATGAGGGCTTTAAGCCAAGGGCCAAGAGTTGAGCTAAGACGGGTTGTGCTGTAAACGGCAGTTTCTGTCTGGGCTTTTAATACGTGAACCTGTAATCCTGCTGTTTTTGTTTGAAGTTGTTTTTGATTATTAGAATATGTAAAGTTTGTTTTGCTCCTATATATATATGTTTGCCATATTTACTTTTACTTCGTTGTATAGAATTACTTGTGACTTTCCTTGTGACTATTGTTCTTTATTATACTTGCTTAGCTAGGACTTTGAAATTTTGTTGTTTACTATAAATGTCATATTTACTCTTTTGAATTTTGCTGTACAGATACTATGTCCTATATTCTCTTTTGAAAGCTTGTTGTACAGTATAAACTGTCATATTTACTCCATGTATAGAAATTTATTGACTGTACTGTTAAATCCGGATTATAATTGTTGGAGTGATCGTTTTGTGTGTTGGGATGAGTTGTGTGAATGGGGTTTTCTAACCATAGAGGCTTTAGGGTACACTTTTTCATATGGGGTCTCGATTCTCTACTTTCGATTTCTACTTACTCTCTTTTCATTAATCTAAATTTGAATCGCAGTATCGTTTAAAATGTTATCAAGTTACGTGCATGTAAGCAGTTAATCCCCAGTTTCGATTAGCCTGCATTTGACTACACTTCGCTACCAAACTTTTCTATTTTCTTTAAACTTTGTACTTTCTTTTGTAAGTCGCTTGGCTTACTCTTGAAGTTACTTTTCTTTCATGGGCAGTAAAAGCGCCAGGACTTCTTAACGGTTGCTTACTGGTCGCCCATGTAATTTTCTATTTTCTTAAAATTTTCCATCTATTTTTAATTCTCGACTTATGGTAGCAACTCTCGTTATCTCTGAATTTTTAGCAGGCGCTAAAAAACTTTCGCAGGGGGATGATGTGAAAAACTAGCAATTACGGTCTGCGATTCTACAACAACCATTGAAACTAACGCTTATTTCTGTGTAGCGACTCCGGTCTGGAGTTATGAGTCATACTTCTAATTAGGGTAATTAATCAGTCTGTCATTATTATATCTGTCGAGCGGCTGCGTGCCATTTACTGTGTGTGACCTTTTTGCCCATTTTTGGATATCAATAAATTGTAAGTTACATTAAAGTTCTTTGTACGCCACAACTGCCTTTTATTGATTAGGGTAGAACTAGGGATTTACTAGTTTCGAAGGGAAGTTGCACCCGTCTAGAACCTGCATCAGATTCGCCAGTCAATTCCCGGTTTAGTTACCGGCAGTAAACACGGGGATTGATAACAGGTAGTAGCTATATATTTTTGATGTTCTCTAAATGTGCAAATAATATTGTGAATATGGCTGCACGTTCAGTGGATTGATACGAAGCGCTGACTAAGGTAGGCATTGAGGATGACGGCGAAATTTGTTCATTCTGTCCATAAAGCTTGGGTATGAGTCGATTTCAATGCAAGAAGCACCTCACTAAAAATGAGACCCATCCTAAGTCTAAATATGAAATAAAATTCGTTCAACTCTTTGAAAAGTGCTTTATTGGATTAACTTCAGAACATCCAATCAGACATGTACTGGAGAAGAGGCCAAATTTAAAGGCGGGCGACCGGCTGCCGTAGGTTGTCGGAAAAACCGGAGTATTTCCGTGTAGTGTTTGTTCACTGTTTGTTTATATGAATATGCAACTGAGCTTTACTACAATCAAACACCCAAAGCTCCTTTGCATATTACTGTTGTTGAGCTCTATATAAACAGCGCATTCGTTGTGAATTTCGCCAGTTTCTTGTTATTTCTTCAGTCAAAGGTTAGGAGTTGGAGAAAGCTTGCTCTAAATCTTACATTCCGGAATACAAGGAGGGGGGGGTGAGCGACAAATCTGGAAGTGAGCTACAAGTCAGGAAAGGGTCAACCCCCCAAGCCAAAAGTTCAGGATCAGGATAAAATCTTAATTTTTTGGTCTCCTGCAACTAGCTTAAGCTTTTTGACTCTCGTCTTATTCGCGCTTATAAAGCTTTACCATAGAGGCTATAGAAAGGCAAATTGAAAAATTACTGCTGGAGGAAGCACCAGGCTAAAGGTCGCTACAAAGTGAACTGAACATCCAAGCCATGAACACAGGAACCAATGAAGCCTCTATGGTAAAATCCTTCTTTCCTTCGATCAAAATCAGCTATCCAAATATAAAACATGAATCAAATTAAATAGCTCTAGGGGATTTATTATTCACCACTCATAAAATTACTATAAAGGCTCTCTAAAACGGAACGCCCATTGCCCAAAGCGGTAGAAATAGTTTATTGAAAACAAAAACCGGAAGTTGAAAGCTGCGCCCACATCCTAGCAAAGCCTGTTTTCTGCAAAAGTCCAATAAAGTTATAATCAAATGCTCGCGGTAATATTTTCTGCAATTTTGCTGAAAAAGGCTTCTGTAATCTGATGTGATAAACAATTCAGTGTACGTCATAATTCAACGAGAAGGTTCCTCGTCTTATACAAAAACTAAATCTTAATGCAATATCTGGAGATGTTAGAGTTGTGCCCGGGCCTTGAAGTAGGCCTCCGGGCCTATCCGGACTTGAATCGAGCCTCCGGGTCTGGTCCGGCCCGCTGATGTAAGAGGCTCGGAAAATTTCTTAACGGCACAAATCTAGGCTTTTGATGTGTTCCGCTACTTGACGACAGAGTGTTCCTTCTAGCAGGGGTGACTCTAACCTGTTAGAGCTGTCAAAAAATGTAAAATCATTCCCCATGGTTGGTTCCAAGCAGTTAACAGGGGGGAGGGGTATGGGGGGTCCAAGCCCCCCCCCCAACCCGGACAAGGTACAAGCCCTATCGCTGCCAGGGGCAAGGGGTAAGGAAAAATTGGGCAAGGGGTAAGCAGAAATGGCCGGAAAAAATAGGTTTTCGCACCAAAATTCCAAAAAATTTACGGCTTCGCCGGAATTGTTTACTAAAATTTCCTATTTTGTCCAAAATTCTAAAAACTTCTAAAAATTTCTAAAAATTGGCAATTTTCTTCAATTTCTTTACAAATTTTGAGTTTATATTACTATTAGCGTTAATTTATGCTTATGGTACAAGCCCCCCTCGAAAAGTTTTGTTGAAGGTACAAGCCCCCTCTAAATTTTCTTGGATCAAGCCACCCCCAGGATCCGACCCTATGTTAATGTATGGTTACAAGCATACATATATTTTAATAATAACAACAATCTAGTCAAGATTTTCTATGATAATTGTTGGCTTGGTTTTTCCACTAAGTCTAACTATAGTATCTCGGGTGTCATTGGCGAAATGCCTACTACAACCGGGGTTTGCTCTAGTCCTGTATTCGTCATAATTTCTCATGAAATCAGCCAAATATTCTGGTGTTGAGCTTGACTTTTGAATTAAATCTGAAGATATTGAGTTCCTCCGCAACAGTGTCCACGTGCTGGCTGAGGCGCTGTCATCAATGAACTTCCAGTAAGCACTTTGGCCTGAAACCGGACAGCAATAGTAATGTACATGCGCACATATTACATAACTAAGGAAGTATGAACTAATGAACTAAAATGAAGCAATTGAGCCTCTGATAGAGCAATGGCTTCTTACTGCTCAATTAAGTGGAGGATCTTGTCTAGTATAGGGCTTGCAACATAACTATGCTCCAGCATCCATTTCACAACCTTCCTGGGCCATTCACCGAGATTGTAAAAGGTGGCCGCCCGTTAGGTGGAGCTACCACAGAACCTCCATTACGGTGGACGTAATGGAGGTCCTTATAGCCTTGTAAAACACCTCGGGTAAATGCTATGGCAATTATTTAGTGTCAGCATCCCCCCTTCCCTCAAAAATGCATGCGTCCTAAGCTGGAACTACCTCTAACCAGAGCACCGACTGGGGTGGGGTGGCGGTAAAAAATGAATCAACCGTTAGAGTACTTGTTAAGTAGGCGAATATCAAAAACTTTAGGTAGCTGTTAATTTCACAGACGGCACTTCCTGCTTGCTATATTACAATAGTTGAACTCGCACAAGCATTCGACAGTCGGTTATATTTTTGACAAGTTGTTCCTTGCAGTTCCGTTAACAGTTTTGTTGCTGCACCAGTGTCAGCATGCATATGCACGTAATTTTTCGCAAAAAAACCCTTATAGTTTGTACTACCGTGTATTAAATTAATTTAGTCATTAATAATCGTTATTAATAATTTACTTACGAGGTATGTAGGGCCGCCAATAATATTGCTGTTCTAAAAAGCGACGAAGGTCATCCCCTGTTAATTCTCCTTTACGACGACTTAAGGCCTCCATGGCAAAAACAAAATCGTCACCCGCTTGAGCCCCGAATTTCTCCAGAGCTGCTAGCAATCGCTTTCTCAGCTCAAACCTAAGCAACAGTACAAAGTACATATGTTTCAGCAATGAACGTGAAAATATATAAATCCATCGCCAGTCTATCGAAGACCCTGTGCTGCATTTTCAGGTGTCTGATAGACAGTATAGATTTTCTTGCAATATTCTTAAATTATATACTACATTAAATTAAGGATTAAAACTACTCCCTTTGTTTCTAATATGTCGAACCAAATTGTCGACTGTTAATCTTACTATTAGGTCTACTTCAGCCAACTAATACTGAAGTTTGACCGTCTCAGAATCCGCACCGATTATCTAAGCCTTTGCTGCTTCCCATTGTGCACA
The DNA here is from genome assembly GCA_030248195.1 of Trissonchulus latispiculum. Lineage (NCBI taxonomy): Eukaryota > Metazoa > Nematoda > Enoplea > Enoplida > Ironidae > Trissonchulus > Trissonchulus latispiculum. The sequence continues at coordinate 939 of JASAND010020907.1, read as the reverse complement.
AATAGTACTACTTTTAATAGCTAGAGCCGAGGTTAAGCAAAACTGCCCGAAAAAGCTTTTACACTAAACGTTACCTAAGAATTACCTATTTTATGCTTGCTCACGCTCTGTATTAATTTTTGCAAGTGCTGGAGACTTTGCGAATCGTAATGATCTCCGCAATTTTTATTGCTTGCAAATGTTTCAAAAAGCGGGAAGTTTTTCACAAAGCTTACTCCTTTAGGAGCCGGTGGATTAGACTACCATGTAAGTTTATGCAATCACTAATTATGTGCTCAAGTCCTTTTTCCTTTGCGTGGACTAAAACTCTCACAATGCTGGTATTAGCTTACTTTTCCAGCCTACGTCGTCCGAAGTAGTGCAAAGCTACGAAATGTCTTTTGAGATAGGTCCCTGCCAAATCCATGCACATGGTGATGATGGCAAGGCCTAGGATGCAATAAATGATAATCATAACTAAATAGATTCTGCTGTGACAGCGAACAGCACCCAGGGCTATGGTTGTTATACAGCAGAAGGAGAAGTGAAAGTAGTGAATAAATCGCCAGTCATTTTCCCAGTACATGAATAATAGGCTTCCCAGACAGCAATAAAGGAAGATCAACGTCAAATAGGTTCCAATTGGAAACCAAAGTTTTCTTTCTGGTTCCAATTCTTGAGAGCCATGCAATGACATTAGGGCAAAGTCGGCTGTGGAAGGCTGTACATCAAGCTGGCTAAGTCCGCTGTGTGTTGATGGGCGAGACTGAAAGAAAACATAACAAGAATGAAAATTCTGAACTGAAGCATGCTTGGAAAATAAAATGAACTTTTAAGTTTGTTTAATATATTATTGGTATAATGGTAACACAGCATCCAACCGCTGTATAGTTCTCTTAGTGTGCCTTGGAGTGGGTTTAGTTTAACTCTGAAAACATAAAATTTGTAATGAAGTTGCTT
>JASAND010020906.1:0-22174 GCA_030248195.1 Trissonchulus latispiculum | reverse complement strand
TGGTTAACGCATTCGACTAACATCCATCAGTCCGAGGTTCGAATCCCTACTGCCACAAGGCTTTCACAAAATCCCCTTGAGTAAGGAACTAAGCACATTTCGGTTCGCCGTGAACTACAGCCAATCCAATTGTCTATCCTTAACTGGTCGGTAAACGGGTACCTCTGTGGCGGGAAGGTAACAGGAATCTGTGTTCAGGCGTAAGCCTGATGAAGGGCTGGCCGCCCTCCCACAGATGTAGTCAACTAGTCAACATTTCAGTTGTCAATCCTGGATTTGGGCTGAGAATCCGTAGATAAGCATCGGCGGCAACCTAAACCCTTCGGTTGGTCGGAGTTCTCTCCAGGGGTCACTTTGCCTTTATCTTTTACCTTTATTCATAACGAAATAATGAAAACAGTCAGCTAAGGGTCCGAAACAGGAGAGAGCCAATGGCAAGCGCTGTTACCTGGAGATGTTAGTTCTCCCCAATATTTGTGACTAAGTATTTGCTAATATTGTTAGTATATATCATATATAATAAAACTTTGATTTCTCCTCCTCCTATTGATAAGTAATATATGAAAATTTATATTGCTGTATGCTACTTGTTTAACTATCATTACCCCTACACTACGTTCCGAGATAATCTTTCTTCGGTTCATGGAATACAAAGATAGAAAGAATAAAAATATATAACAACTTGAAGCGACCGACGGCGAAACTATTTTTCAAAATCTTTTTATATGAGGATCTAAAGACCTAAAAGCTTTATTCCATACTCCTTCACTGAGGAGCCGCAGGTATGAAAGCTAGTCTTGTGGAGGTCTGCTAGCTACTAACATAGATTGTTTATTTTTTACTATTTTTTCTTTTGTTTATTGTATCTTTTACGATGTTATGTTGGAACATAATTATATTCTAATTTTATATATTTTAGGCGATTGATTTGTGGTTTGAAATTGATTACAAGTTCGAAACATTTGCACTGAAAAAGAAAATTATATACTTATGTATTTACTGAATCTTCATAATAAAACTACTAGTGACTGCAGGACAGTATTTCATTATTTCCTTATGGCAGCAGTAAATTGATGATTAGATAATTCAAATGTCTATATATTGTAAATAAATCACAATCCTTGATTAAAGTGTTTTACATTTATGCAAAGAAATAGTCGTTGCCCGTTGATAGAAAGTAAGCAGCATCTAGTTACAAAACTACCACACATTACATAACAACTTATCAACAACAAATGGTACATAATTATATGTTGACGACAAACTAAATATAAAGTAAAATACGGTTAAATAGTTCAGAACAATAAACAACGTAAATAAACTATAGGTAAACAAGATAAGTATGGATTACTATCTGCAGGTGTGAAACAAAACAGTACCACCCTGCCCTTAAGTTTAAAAAGAACCTAAAATTTTTTATAAATTAGCGTAAAGTTCAGAAAACCGTTGAAATTTTAGCGCAAAATTTCACATGAGTTAAACCTGAATGGTGTGTACTGCTTCACCCATACTTGTCTGTGTGAGAAGTTTTCAATTCAGTTCTTTGAAATCACGATTTCAAATTTTCCAAACGTTACAATTTCTATCCACGGTCAAAATATCATTCAAATAAGAGCATTCAATAGGAAAAGTAACTTTCTTCTAGCAACAATGCTAATGAAGAATGAATAAGTTGAATGAAAAGATGCTAATGGAGTTGAGCATATCATATGCTCCAAAACATAAAAATCAGTAAAATCCGTCTTTAGTGATATGAGAAACTGATCAAAGCTTTAGGAATTACTATCGAAGTTCATAGACCAGTGTAAATGATTTCTGCTGTGGCAGCAATTTTAGTAGGAAGTCACGCTAAGCTGTCGACACATTCTTATGGGTTTTATTAGTGCCTCTGGAAACAACATCTTTTACTTCAGTTTTCGACGCAAATCTGTTCAAGACTTTAGCCTTGATATCTGTACTGAAGGTTATGTAAATAAATGGATTGACTGCACTATTTAGCACTAACGAAAATCCTACTACTATCTCTCCGGATTCCGCAGCAATGATTCCCTGTTCAGTTAGCCACTGGGTCACCCAATACGAAATGATATAGCTAACATAAACCAAACAAATTAAACCGAATTGAATGGTTAATGTACCCTCCTTCTTCAGAACCGAAGAATTTTTAACAAAAAATCTCAGCCGTATCAGTATGATAACATACAAGATAACAACTATGAATGGCATACCGATCGCAAAAACTTGAATATATAGTATAGCCATAGATACTGCAGAAGGGGCTTGAGATACCGCATGTCCAACGATAGGTAAAACCGTTCGGTGCGCCACTGGCAACCCACCGAATACATTAATGTTACATTGAATGCAGCCAATGCAACAGAAACGGCTACGGTTTAGCACTAATATGCTTATTATTAAAATACCGAGCATACTTTTGCAACATAAAGACGGCCACTAGTCTATTTATACAAATGCCTATGATTATTTCTAATATATTCCAAATACTGAAGTTACTGATAATTCCAGAAATGTAAACGTAGTAACTGGTCGAGATTTTGTTGCGCAAAAGACTGCTTGCACAGTGGCGAACGTTATTTGCTGAGATAAATGAATACAATCAAATATTCCAAGGGCAAAGGCAAGCTTATAGAAAGGATTGGTGTACTCACTATTCCGATATTTCCACAAAACATAGCACACTTTCCATATATATTGCCAAACTGACGAGTGCAATGCTGGAGGCTACCACATTGTATCCAATGACATAGTTGGTGCCGATTGATGATGACGATGAATTATTAGCCATTTTTGTATTTAAATTATAAGCATTGAGAATCAAGAACTGGCTAGATTCCATATTTGAGGTGTGGCATGGAATGTAACTGAAAAACAATCTAAGTAAAAGCGTTTGGCATGACCAGACAGCCAAAAAGCAATTTCCGCTCCTAACGTTGTTTCAGGGACGCTAATTTGATGATTCCTTGCTGCACAAAACTGAAGCAAACAAATGACAAAGTTATGACAAAGCGGCTCACAGTTGCATTGTATTAATATTCAGATAATTAGTAAAGGGTAATTATTTTTGAGCCTCCGGAAATGTGCAAGATTTTTTAATTATTAATGCAGGCTCCAAAATTTTTTCAGTGCTTAAGCATAAAGTCATGCAAAATACAATCTGATCAGATGCTGTGTAATTAAACGCAATTTGCATTAAAGATTGACTTGCAGAGATATCAGACAGTTAAATTTAAGACGATTCCATGTAAAGACATTGCTAAAAATAACTTACCATGACTCATACGTGTTTCAGATTTGTCCAAATTAGAAAGTTTAACAACCTTTTGAATGCCGAAAGCAATGAAATACCCGTCCTATATAGTTGTAGAATTCGCCAGTGGTGGTATTTCTAGTCAATGTAACCCAAGAATTTCGAAGATGATGAGCGAAAATTTGTGACTTTTTGTGCAAGTGTCTTTTGGTGTTCAAAATCAGTTTAGGCATGATTCTGCTGGAATGGGTTTTGTTTGATTCCTTAATACTATGAGCAAGACAAAGGAATTGCTAAAAAGAATAACTCCTGCTGTCAAGCTGTAACTGACTGCTCCGTTGACTATTTCTATCCTTTGCAACTCGATTGCTCAGTAAGAGATTTATAGGCTTACCGTGCCGAAACAACCGTTAGCAAATAATTCGCAAATTTTGAGAAGTTCTTGGGAAAATAGCTAAATTTGCTAAAAAATGTTGAATTTTGGTAAAACTCGCTGAGGGATCTCCCCCGTTTTCCCTTCTGGACGAAAGGGTCGGCTATTTTTTCTTCTCACTGACGTAGTCTACCAGTTTTTTGTTGTGTGTCTGGGGATCTGCACCTCCCATTTGCCCAACGTCATCCTATGGCCCTAAGTATTTCAAGACGAAAGCAAGCAAATGGACAAAATTCTGAGTTTTGCCACAGTTAAGCAGAAGTTAAATACGCGAAAGTTAAAAGTTCTGGACTACAGGCCTCTCAAGACACTTGACGTGACAGTGAAACCTGTTCCGACAAGGAGTATTTTAGGTTTACAGCTGCGCCACCTCAAATAAAATTCATTTGGCTCAATAAAACAAGCCCAGCTCACACTGAAAGTCGTCGTCTCAAATTTAGAGTGCAGCTTATTGCAAATGCGATATACTGATTCAATGACAAAACAGCATATGTCACAGGAGACGAAAATACAATTTTGTATTCCAAGCAAAAGTTAATGGAGGGTCCAAGCCTCCCTAGCCCTGGACAAGTTACAATCCCTACCGTTGTCAGGAGCAAGGGGTAACGAAAAGTTGGTTAAAGGGTAAGCAGAAAATTTGCCGGAAACAAAACCAACTACAATTCCAAAAACTTTCTTAATGTTTCAAGAGAATCAATCGAAATATTAAAAACGTTTCCTAAAATTGATAATTTTGTTCAAATTTATTAAAAATGTAGAAATTTTATGTATTAAGGTTGATTTAAGCTAATAGCACAAGCACCCTCAAATATTTGGATTCTAAGGCACGAGCCCCTTCAAAAGTTTTTTGGAACAATTGGATGACCCCAGGATCCGACCCTTTGGCGAACGTATGGATCCAAGTGGGCTGCGTCTTCTCTGGAAGCTTCATACTATCAAGAGTATGACAGTAATACAATCACTCGCTCGGTGCTCACTCGCTCTTATGCTTGTGTGCTAAATCTCGAAAACATAAGCACTACGGGCACGAGTTTTGAAGACGGTTTCGAGCTTTAAAACACAAGCATAGCGCACAAATTTCTTTGAAGTGAAGGGTCCAATTTGCGGGGGGTGGGGTAAGCCGTTAGCGTGCAGAGAGAGGGGAAATGCGCTTCATAATACATAGACTATGACAGCTGTCACACTCTTAGCTATTATGTACTCTTGATAATTATCAAGTCTGAAGTTAACTATGGATACACCAACCATTACATATTTTGTTCATATAGCAATATTGCAGACAGTACACAAACTGAGCAGTAGTAAGTAATGAGAGTAAGTCTAATAATTAGAAGACTGCAAAGGGGAAGAGGACAGACAAACGGAGAAAAGTAAAATAGAGGAACTATCGGATAATTAGGATGATTCTGTGAAGCAATTATCTCAATTAAAGAAACCAAGGGACATGCACAAAGCAACGCGGAAACAGTACGCGTATGCATAAATAAACCTTCACAAAACTTAAAATCTTAGAGTTAAAATGAGACGAGCCTGAGATATGATAGCATTCGTTAACCATGTTTCGCCTAGTAGTATCAAAAGTACATAATAACTAAGAGTATGACAAGCGTCATAGCCTTAGTTATTAGGCAGGGGGACATGATCTGCACGATCACGGCAGACCCTCCACAAATGAGTACCCAGTACACATTTGTGTATCATCACTCGCTTGTATGTTTATGTGCTGAAACTCAAAACGTTCTATCAGCAGCTGGCCACTTTCGAGCTTCAACACCTTAAAATGAGCTTAGATTCCTTTCTGTCGTTATGTTTCTTATTAATTTCTTTATGTTTAAACTCAGAATAACAGACCTATCTCTAAAATGTGGAATATTATTTTGACGCATAGTTACTTAGGGGGGGTCCATTTTTGGTATTTTTTCGACCATCTCCGATTTCGCTCGTTTTTACGTATTTTGTTGTTTGAACGGCATATTTTAACGAGCTTTTTAAATTTAAGTCGGATCACTTAAGGTTGTTGAGTAATCTGACCTCAAAGTTGGGGAGTGCATGTGTTACATAGGTAATGAAAAGTGGCGATTTTATTCTTGCGCCAAAAAATCTCGATCAACGGTCATGAATCTGTATAACTTTGCATTTAGGTTGTAGCTACGATCATGAACTGCGGTATCTTGGAAGTAGAATTTTGATTTAGGCCTCTAAAATTTTTAAAATTTTTATTTGAAGTAAATAGCGGAAATCGTCAAAATCCAACGTTTCCTGTGGATGAAAAGTAGGGTCGTCGAAAAGAATTGTATGCTGCTTTAATTCAAAGGATTAAATAAAAATTCAAATTCCAAGGTTCCGTAGTATTTAAATAGGCGGTTCCAATGATACCAATTGGTTCTTTGTTACTCTCACCAGTTTCGAGATCTTCTGGCTCAAAAATGTAAATTATTAAGAAAATTTTAAAAAGTGCGGTTTTTTTCAAAAATTTGACTAAATTACTACATCAGAATGGTCCAAAATAGCGACCTTTGCATTCCAACTTGTGTATTCATGCCTTTGGATTTGTTTGTGCATAAATTATGCTGACAGCTTTATGTTCAGTATTTCTCAACTCGTGAATCGGGACCGTCAGACCCCACACAAAACAGATTTTTCAAATTTTTTAAATTATGGCATATTATACATCAATCGAAAGCTCTCAGTGCAGGGATGAATTCTTCTCATAGAACTATGGCTCGGAAATGCTTCTATTTCATGTCAACGGCTGTTAAATGTTTCAAGACATCAGTGGTGCCAGTGGCCCTGTTTCGTCAAAAAACCCGTTAACAAATCTTCTGATTAAGCTCAAGCGGTTTGAAACGGCTCGAAAATGCTTTTATTATTAGTATTTAGACAAAAATGACTAAATCAGGTGAAACAGTTGACGTTAGTATGCGAAAACTTTAGCGATAATTTGTGGCACATTGGGCCTCTTTGTTGGATAGCAAAGCAAAGCTAGTTTAATTTGCTGATCACACCATGACTATTAATACCAAGACAATGCTGCACATATGCACTTTATAAAAATATTCTAAACGATAGCATCTATTAACGCAGTGCGTTGAATGTTCAATCACATGTTGGCTGTGTGAACAGGTAATGATCAACACCCAGATCTGTCCATCCGTCCGCGACGAGTCTATCCTTTTGATCTGCATCTCCTAATCGGTTTGATGTATCTTTCCGCATAAGATGAGATTCCTTGTACTGAGCAGGAAGGAGACCAGCAGGATCAGTTATGACAAAGCACGGTTTACCCTCCAACTGATATCCATCGTTCATTGCTGCATTTGCTATTTCTAGAAAATAAGTAAGCAAATCGGTTCATCTACCTTGCAATGAATGATGAAGATTGGAAGTATATAATTCAAAAGTTCTTTACGTAGTAGCCAGACGGATCTTCAAACCATGCTCCAAATTTTGGAGACTGCTTCTGTCTCCACGTTAATGGACAGAATCTTTTGCATTTAAAACAAAACAAGGGAAATTGATGATAACCTGACTAAAATAGGATAATATTTTCAGCTTTAGTTAATAGATGTTGGGATTCGCTCAGTTTAGCTTAGTTGCTGATAAATTGTTGCTGACAACAAAATCAAAAGCATTTAATCATATTTCGAATATTTCTCAATGAATATTTTTGTTAATTAAATGAGAAACATCAGTTCTATCAGTGAGTTGCGTCGCCATTTCTACTTTTTTATAAAAATTATTACCTTCTTTTACGGTGAACAGGTGGTCGTATGCACTGAGAAGATATAGGCGGTAAAGAGGCGCCATTGGAATACCAAACACTGCTGCCGAAGAACAGTAACCCTGCACTGCTTGCCAAGTGTAGAAATCTCCCTCGCTTTTGTCCGTTGTGTGAAAGTAATCTATATTTCCGACCAAATTACCCGTCTTGTAGTGAAGGGCCAATGCCGTTGGGCACATTGTAGTTGTAGGAAAAAACATAGTTGTTGCATTTCGCATTTGTTTAGAAGAAGAGGTTGATAATGATCCTGATCCTTGCCAAAAGCTTGATTCCAATGTTACTGGTGAAGTTGGTGTTTCTGAGGTGTGTTGATCAGAAGAAGTGGTTGATCGCGATCCTGATTTAGGCCAAGACTTTGAACCAGATATCATTGTGGACTCTACGACAAAGAAGTGACTGCTTCAAGATTGCACGCTTGCTAGCAACAGTTCAGAAACACGTGTTTGAACGTTTACCGAACAGTCTGCAATACTTGATATTATCAAGAGTACATAACAATAAGAGTATGTCACTAGGCAAGCTCTATGTTATCAGAGCAAAAACTATGCTCTGCTCGCTAACGGCCCGATGTCTCACCCAGGCACAAAGTAGTCTCGCTGAGGCACAGAGTGGTCTCACGGAGGCACAAAATTTAAGACAAAACTTGAGGTCTCGCTGAGGCACAATCAGTCTCAGTGAGGCACAATTAGTCTCACTGAGGCACAATGAGTCTCACTGAGGCACAATTATAGTACAACCTTAGGCCAATAAGATTCAGAAATTTTTGTTATATATACTCATAAGCAAATGGCTGCATACATATATCTCTCTCTCTCTCTCTCTCTCTCTCTCTCTCTCTCTCTCTCTCTCTCTCTCTCTCACTGGATTTGTTGCTGCATTCTTATTTATTAGTTTTTCAAAATATATAAGTTCAAAACATGCTAGAAAGTGTGATTCTTTTGAAGTCTTATTAAGGGTCAAGAGGAAGATTATAAGTTTTCGTTTAGGTTTATATAAGTATAGGAATTTTCGTTTAAAATAAAGTTTATACTAGAAACTTTAGATCTTAAATATAACAATAACAATGACTAGTGGGTCACAATGAATATATTGGAATAAAATCCGAATTTTAAATAGGTGTAGAATGCAAACTTGAATTAAAGCAGGAATTTCAAATTGAAAACCATTTTCTTATTTCTTGGCACAGCTTGTGTGGTAGAAGATTTACCAATTAGATTTTCTCAGAAATTAGAAATAATATTTTTAAATGCAAGCAAGAACCTACAAACGTCGAAAAACTATAAAATATGTACATAGTTTACTTAATAACAAATTACAGTCCGAATCTACGCTTAGTTCTGAAATAATTGTGCCTCAGTGAGACTGCTGTGTGCCTCAGTGAGACCGTTTTGTGCCTCAGGGAGACTTGTGCCTGTGTGAGACTCGCTCTGCCTGAGCGAGAGTAATTGTGCCTCAGTGAGACTTGTGCCTGGGTGAGACTACACCAACGGCCTCCCCCCCGCAAATTAGACCCTTCACTTCAAAGAATTTTGTGTTCTAAAGCTCAAAGCAGGCACAAAATTCGCGCACGCACTGCTTGTGTTTTTGAGCTTAAGCACATAAACATAGAGCGAGTGAGCGTACCCCCGTTTCGACTAGGTACTGATTTGCGGGGGGGGGGGGTCACGAGGGTGTGTTTTGGGGGGGGGGGGCCGTTAGCGTGCATAGCAAAGTTTTTGCGCGGAAAACATAGAGATTGCATATTGGCATACGGCTCTTGATATTATTAAGGTCAACATTGTTCAGGATTTTGCTTCTTTGGATAGGAAATCTTCTTGCTTAACCCAACTATAGCCTCGGTGTATCAGATGGTAGAGCGATCGTAGTGTTAATCCTGATGTTTCCACTTTGACCCCACCCTAGGCCCGAAATTTGTGGGTTGTAATTGAAGTGACAATCATATTAATTTCTCTAATAGGGTTAACACCGAGTTATATCTGAGCCCAACAGGTTACAAGAAACTGAGTTATTGTTAAAGGTAACGTAAACAGTAAGCCATTGCAACAGGGTACTTTAACTCAGTGTTACAAAACCTTAAAGTTAACACCGAGCTAACACTTTAGTAGAGGGTAAGCAATCAGCATAGAGGTCAAAGTAGTTTTCATGCAACGAGAAAGCGGTCATAACGATTCTGTCACAGTGTTAACATCGAAGGAATAAGATAAACGAAATACTATATTATATACCTTTAAAAGAAATAATTTTTATTATATATCTTCTAGCTGTGACAAGGGTTAAAATAAAAAATGCTGTATGAAACTACTAGTGAGTAATTTAGGAAATATAATCTGAAATTCAGGGTAACCAAGTTATCAGTTTATATGTAGATTTAGTTGCAAGTTTTAAATCCTTTGGAACTGATTTCTCCAGAAAATAAACATAAAATTCGCCGATACAAGCGCAAGCAAACTTTAAGGAATCTCCAAGTATAAGTTTCATAAGTAAACAAAAGTACTTGTAGTTTTACTGTCTGCGTAGCTTGTCGTAGCTGCTGCATTTAGATCACTCAACTGACAATTGTTACCACTGATTTCAGCAATTTCCTGGCAGCTTGGACTTCTCTCAAAAGACTTTATCACGTTTTGAAAACATTGATCGATCACCAATGATTTGTTTTGTTCGTTGCTGCATCTAAGGTTGAAAAGCAAAAACACTTCCAGCTTTCAAGTTGTATTTGTCGCTAATAAGGAATAATTGTTTGTTACAAAATCAGGCTTTTATAAGGCACTAACTGTTTACTTAATTCACCCCTTTATTTAGACAGCTTACTTGTGTTTACTTTGGCACTTTTCAAAAGCTGCAGAGCATTGTTGGCTGTTAAAACAGTCAATGAGATATGGGCAACTGTTGGGTAAGGAACCAAGAAATTGCAACGGATTCCACTTAATACAGCTGCAATACATTGAAATACTGTGAGTTATGTCTAAGGAATGACAACGATTGATGCGAACTCTCACTTTCCTTTCAATTTAAGCACTAATCGTACAGAATCGGTCCTGGGCACGCTTCTAAATTTCATACTACCATGATAATTTATTTTTCTGACGTATTTTAAATATTTTATTTTTGCTTTAAACGTTTGCATGTGTTTTATCCACCAGAGGTCATTGTCTATTTCACACGATAGGGATCCGCGGGGAGTCTAACCTGGGAACACAATGCAAGCAAATTAATATTAGTTGTTATGTTGTTGCGTTAGTTAGAAAAACTCGTGGTTAAAGTTTATACTTAAAACATACTAATAATGCGTATTATTTATAATTAAGATATGTCTTCCATACGGTTCCCAAAAAGATAAGCAATCGTATAAACATGATAAAATAAGCAAAATTAGCGAAAAGTAATTTACAAGTCTTTTAACCAGGAAAATATTTATCGTAACAATAAAAATCTGAGCTAAATATTAATTTCCCATCTTGAATGAGCTGTTATTCTAGAAGAAATTTATTACTAAAACAAACAAAACATTTGAAGAAAATTTACAGATGTTGTAGAGAAGAACAAGCTTAAATCTGTGTGTATAATAGTTAAATGTAAACAATTAAAATAGTGTCAGATTGTACCACATTTTTCAATTTTTTATTAGTATTTTCAACTGTGTTGAACAGGAATAAATACTGGAAAGAGCACACTAGCTACAGTACCGGTCACGCATAATATTGTAACGATAAAGCAGTTAGTTCACTGCAAAATCGAACGGTTACCTTTTGCCTACTGCTTCAGAGCACCTTTTCCCTTCTTTAAACATGCGTCTGGTCTCCTTTTTGCCCTCTCGATAGCATTTTCGACTCGTTCGTTTCTTGACTACAGAGAAGAAGTGAGTACGGGATTGTTTACGGCAGCTGAAACAAATGTGTTAAAGTAAAAAAACTTGTGTAGAAAACAGTGATCACTTATACTGCTTCTAATATTCATCAGAGACCCATAACACCATGTATTTTTGCAATCCTCATGATGAGAAAAATATTTGCCAATCTTACAATTATGAACAAGAGGAACCCTTATGGGGGGGTGGTTCTGCATTCCAACTTTAAAGCCCGGTTCATACTTGTCTCTAAGTCTCTGTCTCTAGGTCTCTGCCTCGATGTCTCTGTCTCTTATCGGTTCATACCTGTCTCTGTCCTTTTGTCTCTAAGCTGTCCTTAAGAGTCTCTAAGCGAAGTCGACCAATGCTCAACTTTTCTGCCTGTCCTTAAGAGGCAGCCAATCAGAACAGCGAATGATATCACGTGGTCAGGTTGTTAAGTGGGTTTTTTAAAATAACTGCATCTATTATCCAATTTTAAAGTTAGTTTTACACATATATAACGTTCTTTGTTAATACGACAACAGAAATAATAATATATTATCCCAATTCAAAAAGTTTTTGCTCGTTTTTAATCAAACCCAATGACCAATGAAACTTGAATTTGTCGTCACATGACCAAGTCTCTGTCTTTTTGTCCTTTAAGGTGGTGATTTCTTTTGGGCACATATTGTTTGTTGGCGGCGTAAATCAAGATGAAATTTGACGAAACTTTCCGAAATACGTTCTTTTAGCGTTCAAAAATTCGAGATTTCCGGTCAGGACAGTTTTCCCCAATTTCTGAAAGTTTGGCACCAGCTATACAGCAATGACTACAATCATTCGAAAGATCTCGTTGAGCTTCATATTTCTGCTTTTTAAAGCAACGTTCTAGCTTTTCTCTACTTTGAGATATAGCAGATGTTCTTGTTTTGTCGTCGAAAACTTGTCATTTTTGCAGAAATCAAATAATCCATCATTTCTTGAACTATGCAAGCCGTAAACTCAAACTAAGGGCGTCGACCTGAAGGTCTCATAGGGGCAAATTATAAGACGCAAGATCGTCTTCCATCAGCTATCCCGTAAGCTGCTATCATAAAAATGTAGTTTTTGCAAAAACACGACCAATTTTTTCCAAAGTTTGTGGTGCATTCGCCATGCAAGCTGGAGGGCTGCTACTTAATAGATGTTTTCTGCACAAATACATCCAGGGTCGTTTTTTTAGTTGCCACGATTACTGCTTTCTAGCTAAAGTAATCGCTTGACAAATTTGGAAAAAGCAGGCGAAAAAAGGTTACGCACGCATTTCAGCTTATTTCTCCATAACGAAGAGCGAATTCACAATAAATAAAAAAATCGTCCCAGCCATTTGATGGAGGTATCGAATGATGTCTCGATGTCTCGCGAAAAAATTTACTTAGGTCTTCAAAAAATCTGGAAAATTATACTTCTTCTAAAATGTGTTAAAAATATTTTAGAAATGGAACATTAGTTTCATGGTATGCATTGAAAAGAGAAAATGTCAAGTTGCATTTTGATATAAAATTGGTTTCTTAACTTCAAGTTATAAATGAGACGGATCACTCCCAGGCTGGATCGCTCCCAGCTTATGTAGGAATCCCCCACACCCTCCTCCACTTTCAAAGGCATCTGGTTTAGGAAACTCCCACCACCCCTTTCTGCCTAAAGACAGACCCTTAGCTAAGTTGGCATAGCTAAATGCTGCTGCAAGGAAATGTTCACTAAATCCGCAATGAAATATTTGAGACATTTTATATTTCGAGACTTTTTATATTTCGAGACTATATTTCGAGACTTTATATTTCGAGACATTTCATATTTCGAGACTTTTTAATGTTAATACTTTTTCTAAAAGTTCTCAAAATATTTTCATTTGTCTCGAAATATTTTCATTTGTCTCGAAATACGTTTTTACAAATCTAGAAAGATTTGTGAAATGTCTCAAAAGATTTTCAGAAAGTCTCGAAAGTTGAAAATCTTTCGAGACAAAATGTCTCGAAAGTTGAAAAATATTTCGAGACAAATCACAGCTTTCCGGAAACCCTCTGCACTTGCTGTGGAGTTAAAGCTGACATACCCATAATAATGGTGCAAACTTTATGTGACCAAAGGGAATCAGCACCTTAAGTATGAACGTCTTGTCCTCTATCAGCGTAGAGAAACAAAAACAAAAACGAAGAAAATAGGTTAATAAATAATTTATTTGCGTTTTTCGATTTTCAGTCTAATCTATTCAATCTAATTCAATTCGAATTTGATCTAGTCTAATCTATTCAACTAATCTGGTCTGTTTTGCTTTTAGTAATACTACTACTTAGTAGTGGTATAATGACACTATTTCAGGAAACATTCAGTCTAATCACCAACCTTTGTGTGCATTTGAGACTAGCTCTTAACAGACATTTGAAATTTGGTCGCAATCTGTTGCTGGCGCCTTCTGTCATCATCTAAATTTTATCGAATAACAAGTACAACTACTAAGCATCAATTGTAATGACGACGTGGTAAATACATTATGTGGTGGTATTGCAAATAACAGACAGTAGCTTCAATACTATGTTGACTAGACAGTACTTACAATGCACGTTGTCAAACAAATCAGTAATACGGTGAATGCTGTGTTCATATTGATATTAGGCAAACACTTTGGATCGAATACGATGTTATTGCAGTTCAAACGGTTGCTGTTCTCTCTTGGAATTGAAACTAATTCTGAGTCATTACTACTGTTCTCATAAAAGTAATTTCTGCCTGTCTTTCCACTAGCTTAATTATGAAATAAGTTTTTGCACCAGACGATGGTTCCGGTTACTTTGAAACTTGCTATACTATACGCTTGAAGATCCTATAGTATGATCAGTAACAATTTTCATGTGTAAAAAGTCTACGGTAGATGCTTGCCGGATTAATAAATTTAAGTGAATCCTTTGTTCACCGTAGCTAGAACGGCGGTTGTTACGGTGTAATACCAAGTAACATGTCTACCCAGATAACACAATTGTATTATTGCTAATAAGATTAGCAGGCAGCTCACAACCACTGCTTCTTTGTAAGAGGCTTCTCCCGATAGCTAGGTTTGGCGATGCATCCATTCCCGTTTGGTAAAAAATCAGTCAGATTGATAAAAGTTTGTTTCCTACGTACCGATGTGGAATACAGTGTACGTCAAAACGTTTTCTGACTTCCTTGATATCTTCTATTCGAAACAAGCAATTTGGTCCGCGCTATACACTCAACAAAGGCAATCAAGCTCTGACGAAATAATGTGCATAGATAGATGACCTTGTCTTGTTATAGCTCCTGCTGGAATCTCGATAATCTTGTTGATTCGAATGAAAGATCAGGGGGGAACTGCGTGTTCAGTAACCGGGTATTAGGATGTCTCACCACGATTTAAGTAAAAACGACTTGTGTTGTACATTGTTAATCGGACTAGCTGCCAGATATGGTCAAGCTGATGGCTACGGAAAATTTAATCAGAAGTAGGACGCAGCTTCAAAACTAATGTTGACTAGGCCTCCACTTTCAAATCGGTTATGGTTGGTTCAAAACTCGAAATCAATCAACGTTTTATAAATGACTACAGGAACACAACAGTTTGGCACTTCGTGCGAAGTTAAAGTTTGCAAAAACAAGAATACTTTCCCAGTCCCAATGTAATTGTTATTTTCCCAGGAATTCTCGTTATTTTAGCTACACGAAAAACAATATTGTGGTTGCTATGCAAACTGTAATTGTGCCGCAATTTAAACTGTTAAGTTTTTGAAAATGTTTTGGAAAATGGCCTAGCAACTGCTGCACGCAATGTGGAAAATTCGTTGCTGCTCTTCGCAGACCGTCTAAATATCGGACAAGAAGCAGAGAAGCAAAAAGCCAAGGACAGAAACATGATTTTTAAGGCAGTCAGACGTCAGTTGCACCCAGGTCAGTCAGGGTCGTTTAGCCATAGCCAACCAACCCCCGCTAACTAACATGGCTGAAAGCTAGAAGTTGCTTGCTCGAAAGCTTAGGATACAAATCATGGCTGCAGGATGGGATTCGAATGTCAAGATCGAGCACTCAAATAGGATAGAAATGGAAAGTCAGATTCTAAAAGCTATGGAACTGTTTGATCCAAGAAGAGCAAGCAAAACTATGTGTGAATCAAGAATATTTAGCTTTGAGTCAGGCATGGTTCTACTAAAAAATTGACTTTTTTATTGGTTCGCCAAAAGTCGCCTGGCGAACCAATTTTTGAGTTATTAGTTCATTTTGTGCTAACTGATAGTCCTTCAAGAGTACTCCATGAGTCAATCATTAGAATTTAACGAAATTTCAAAGAAAAGCGGAATTTTAAATTAGAATTACTAATAAAGAATGCTAAATCTAATTTGCTTAAAGCGTGAAATGGTCCGCTCACCTAACACGAGCAGTGCTGAGAATAAAATGGTGGTTATCCCAGGAAAACGCTAAACTTAATTTTTCAATGTGCCACGTTTTCATTTGCAGTAGTAAAGTCACCGACGAATATACTTTTCTGGACTCAGCTTTAAACCGAATGCACCGAATTGTTGAAAAAATTTGAATTTTTGTACATGTAGAGATTGCTAACTCGTGACTGCGTCCGCTCACCGAAAGTAGGGCGACTTTACTCCAAAATCCAGGTTATCCCAGGTTGTCCTAATTTTTTAAATTGGCTAAAAAGCTGTTTTTTGCAGATAACATAAATGTTGTAGGTTATTTTCTCTGCAAAAAACAGCTTTTTACCCAATTTAAAAAATATTAGAACAACCTGGGATAACCTGGATTTTGGAATAAAGTCGCCCTACTTTTGGTGAGCGGACGCAGTCATACAGTTAGCAATCTCTACATGTACAAAAATTCAAATTTTTTCAACAATTCGGTGCAATTTAAAGCTGAGTCCAGAAAAGTATATTCGTCGGTGACTTTACTACTGCAAATGAAAACGTGGCACATCGAAGAATTAAGTTTGGCGTTTCCCTGGGATAACCACCATTTTATTCTCAGCACTGCTCATGTTAGGTGAGTGGACTATTTCACGCTTTAAGCAAATTCGACTTAGTATTTTTATTAGTAATTCTAATTAAAAATTCTGCTTTTCTTTGAAATTTCATTGAATTCCAAAGAGTGACTCATGAAGTATTCTTGAAGGACTATCAGCTGGCACAAAATGAACTAATAACTCAAAACTTGGTTCGCCAGGCGACTTTTGGCGAACTAATAAAAAAGTCAATTTTTTAATCGAACCATGCTTGACTCAGAGCTAAATGTTCGTGACTCATACATAGTCTAACTTGCTCTTTCTGGATCAAGCAGTTACAGCACTGGATCAAAGACTTGGTTCGCTAAGGAGACACACGTGCATCAGCTGTCAATGCATCAGCAGACTACATTGAAAGTAGCAGTCTGTACTTGATTTAATCGCAGCAATAGAACACAGTAGGACCTTTTTCCCCATCCTAGGTCCATTAAGATTGAGGTTTAAGTATCATTACTTATTGGCGACTTCGAGATAGAAATAGGCTAATACGGTTGGTACTTGCAATGGCCTTAATGAATTTACGAACTGATAAATCTCTTTAGATTTGGTTATTGCATAAGGCTTTCTCGCGTGCGAATCAAATAGTAGATGTCAGCTGCTTTAGCTTGTTTAACCCTGCAGGAGAGTTAAAATGAACTGCTTAACTTTTTAACATTTGTCTTAATCTTATGTACTATGTACTATTCTTTGATTACAGAGATAAGAGACGACATCGGGATTTGTGTCTAGGCCCAAAGCCCAGAAATGCTCCACTTCAACTTAGGGGATGGAATAGTCGTGAGATCAATAGCATGGCATGTGGTCCTGGTAGTCTTTCTTTAAAAAAACAATCACTAAACAACCTCACGCTGTTTTATTATCGACCATCTACTGGCATAAAACAATCATGATCCAAAATAACCCGAACTTAATTCAAACCTAGCTGTCAAATCAAATTCTAATGGAGGAGATGTTACTCAATTAGTCGCTTCCCTTACAAAAGTAAACCAAAAATCGCCTTTTAAAAATAGTACATAAACAGTTGAAAATTTAAATAAAAGCGACAACAAAGAGGAATCCATGTAAAGCCAAAACTTTTAGGGCAGAAAATCTTTAATGCTGGCCAGCTTACACATACCAAATGTTTGTTCAAAATGGCAATCCTACTCCTTTAACTAATTTGCATATTGCTGAACCAAAAGCACTAAGCACACCATCGTGAACCGGGCAAAACAACACAAGAATTTAAAGAATTTAAAATAGCTAATTTTTCTTAAGAACCCCCACGGGTAAAAAGATTTTGAGACAATGCTTAGCCTAGGAAGTTTAGCAGTTTATATGTTAAGTTCACATATGGTAGAGATAGCTATAGCTATAGCGAGGTAAATAAAACCTAAAATGGTTAAGACATAACTTAGGGGCTATCAGGGAGCATTGAACAGGAACCCGAGCTACGCTCTGATTCCACCTTTGATAAATTCTGCAGAGCTAATAAAGCGTTTCTGTCACGAATCGTGTGCTTCGTTCCACGAAAACTTCACATCATACATCAACATCCCGAACAAAAGCTTTGAGTTTTCCCTCGGTCTCATTTCCGTGTTGTACAAGTTGAATATTTGATGCTAACAATGAAAGGTTGCAACAGCTCTACGACAGCTACCACGTTTGACACGGCTTCGATAATGTGTATGGCAAGTATATGACGCGTCGTTATAGAAGCATAGTGTGTCGGCGGAATTGAGGTTCTGAGATACAGAACGTTAACCTGACTACTGTTTTAAGTAGCAGAATTCACGTTCTAACTTCAGATGTACTCAAGCAGTTATTAAAACATCAAAAACATTAAAACATTAAAACATACAGATAAGAAAACTGCTATGCTTCAGGGTAATAGCCCACCCCTACCCCACCAACCTACACGGAGAATCTGTATTCTTCGCTGCTGGGCTTATTTCCAAATCCGGCTCTACAAGCCGAGGTTCTCAAAGAGCTCACGCTTAATTGACACAACCTCAGTGAGGCTACGCGCACAGTTCAAAATTCATTTTCATCCGTTTTCTTTTTTGACAGAACCACAAATTCGTTTCTTCAGATAAACTGTTTTATTTCACAGACTTTTACAACACTGATTCATTAAATCCAATATCTCCAACCCTTATCTAAAGACATCCTGTTCTGTTATACTGAGTTCACAAACAATATTTGCATTTTCCAATGAATTCTTTCATGCAATTAGCAAGTCGGTTGCTTGAACAGATAGTGATCAACTCCCAGATCAGTCCATCCTTCACTGATCAGATTATTCCTTTGATCGGAATCGGCCAGTTTGTTTGAAGTATCCTTTCTCATAAGATGCGATTCTTTGTACTGTGTGGGATCAAGGCTCGAAGGATCAGTTATTACATAGCAAGGCTCTAGTTCCATCGTGTAGCCGTTAGCCACAGCTATATCCGCTACTTCTGTAATATGAAAAATAACTTAGTTCAAATGCCAAGATGTCATTATCAACAGTTTATCAACAACACGATATCTACTAAGCATTATGCCGATTATGCCAGCAGGTTATGTAGCGGGGCTAGTAGTTTAACCTACGTACTAACACCGTTACCACGCCCTGACGTAGCGGACGCGGAGACCGTGGCACAGATGGATAACAGACCGACTACAGGAGACGGTCGGGACAGCCTCGCCAGACAATATACGCAGTAAATAGTCCGATCCTAAGGGCGAGATGACTCGCACTCTCACTCACTCAGAATGAACTACCTACCTAGCAGGAGCTCAGAAAACTCAAACCTAACTAAATACACTTTAATAAAGAACAGAACAACGAGTTATAGTAATATAACAATACAATAAAATACTGGGATGAACCCTCAAGCACACACAAACACACAAATAAACTAACTTACAGTTACAGCGGCTGACTGGGGTCAGCCAACGTACCAAGCTCTGGGGAGAGCTGAGGGAGAGACACAATAATATACACAGCAAATAAGGGGGAGAGAGTAGAATTAAACACAACTGTACACAACGGCAGAATAATACAAGAGTGAAGGGGGGAGCGAGTGTATGGGTTGAACCCTCCCACGAGCGCCCCCTAGTGAGAATTTGCCCCCAATCACGTAGCTCCCAAAGTCACGAGGGGGGGAACCCACCCAATCCCACGCATACACGTTGGGGGAGCTACGTGACTTGCAAACGTGTCCCAGCCCACTTTGATGATGTTATGAGAAGCCAGGCGGGTAGCTAGCCTAGCTACTCACCAGCAACGGAAAGGTTGATCATTCCAACCTTGATCCGTTACATCTCCCCAGGGCTCGCCATCCGAACTCCCGAGAGGATCACTGCACAAATGGCGAACTGGTACGTGAGCTGAACTCTCAACAAGTACATACAGTACAGAGCAATGATGCTACAAGTACAATGCAACTGCAAGTCATAAGCTCTAGACTAAATTAGTCAAACTAACAAGTGTAGAAAAAACACAAAAATAAGTGATTAAATACTACATAGCACAGAGATTATGCATATACTAGGCACTATGAAGCACTAGTAACAGTCAAAAATTAAAGCACAAAGTGACAAAGATTAAGCATAAGTATTTGGCCATGAAAAATACACGTATTAAACTAGAACCGTAGTAATTAAACTGGGATTATTAAGTAACTTAATATGAAAATACAAATGACTTTCCAAACGTAACTCATGGGAAAGAGGAGTTACCCTCCTTTGGAATGTATAGTCAAACGAGTGTGTTAATATATGTTAACAAAGAAGTAAAAGTTGAACTTTCAGATAAAATATTAATTAAATTTAAGTTAAACCAAGCTGAGCTAGGGTTTATCAGGCCGTCGCTCAACAAGGCAAACTGCCTATGATAATAATAATCATAATAATAAAATAACCATAGAAAATACACACCGTTAGGTGGAGGTCCTATGGGAAGAAAAACCCCACCCTCCCTAGGTAAAATTATGTATTTTCATATGACGAGAATCGTCACTGGGTTTTTCGACAATATAAGGCATACATATATATGGCAGTATGGAATGATTCCTCAAAAATAAAGCACTGTACATATTATGAGCAAAAGTCATTGGCATATTAAAACTAGTAGAAAAATACGAAAAATATGGTTAATATATAAATATTGATAAGACAGAAAAACGAAAACGCAACGAAAATAAGATGAAGAGAGTAGCAACAACACAAAAAAACAACACGAATTATAAAAAAAAAACAGAAAAAATATAGGATACAACAACACACATAGAAAATATAGATTCATAGAAAAATTTAGAGAAAGAGATTAAATATATATTTTCAAAGAAAATTAAGAAAACGTACGTACATGAAATTTAAGTACACATTGCACATCACAGAGATTCTGGTCCTAGGTAACAAATAATACAATTCAAAAACTAAACAAAACAAGAAATACCAAATTCGCAATAGTAGATTCAAAACACAGATTTGGAAGTGAAAATACAAAATAACCTATGCAATTATGCAATAGTAATTATAGTAATTGGTGCTACTATCTCCAACGTCGTACTTTTAATGACTGCAGGATCAGTTCATATTGAACTACAAAGCTAACAATGTCAGATCATTCTCACTTAGAACGATTATACAATGGATAACTCGGGGATTAGATCACATTAAGTTACAACATTTCCCCTCCAACTATTAACACATAACTACCTCTGACATGTAGACAATACCACAAAAAGTAAAACGTTTTAAAATGAAATGTTTTAGGATTTTAAGTTTTGATTTAAAGAATTATTATATCTTCATGCTCTTCTGCTGACTTCTCGTGAGCTGTTACCGTATTCACTTTGGTAGATTTCCCTCGATAACAAACCCTTGCGAAGTGACCCAGTTTGCCACAGGACTTGCATCTTTTACCATTGGCTGGGCAGACTCGACTCTTTGTTGTGTGATCTTTCGATCCGCAGCCACCGCATTCTCGTTCAGCTTCTTCGTCGGAATCAGAATCTTCCGTGACTTCATTACGGCTCCGATGTGACGTTTTCTTGGCTGGTCCATGTCGTATTCGATTCACACCAACCGTTCGGGATTGCGTCAAATCTTTTGTTTCCAAAATCGCTCTTTCATATTGGCGGCAGATCTGGAGGGTTTTAGCCAACATCAGGTCAGATTCCATCAGATGTCTTGTCTGAACCTTTGGCTCGTCATGTTTCTCCACAATCTGGTCCCGTAACATCTCCTCTTCTAGGACGCCATATCCACAATCTGCAACAAGACTTCTGAGCTCAGTGTACCAATTATCGAAGCTTTCTCCTTTCGTTTTGGCCCTTTGGCGGAACTTGAAGCGTGCCGCAACAACGTTCATCCTCGGATTGAAGTGGGCTTCCACAGCTTCGAGAACTTGAGCGTAAGTCGGTTCAGCACCATCTTCGTTGACAATGGTTGGCAAAGCATTGTAGACACGTTGTCCTTCTACTCCCAGACAACTAAGAAGCACAGCGATTTTACGGCGGTCACCGTAATTGGCAGCGACAGCGATCAAATAGTTCTCAAAAATGGGTTTCCAAACTTTCCATGCAATTGGGGGTTCTCCAGGTGCGCTCAGGAAAGCCGGTGGGCACGGGATCTGCTGCATTCTTACCAGAGTTGAGCAGTCTTTAACTCGTCGCCAAATATAGTAAAGTATGGTGCTACTACCTCCAACGTCGTACTTTTAATGACTGCAGGATCAGTTCATATTGAACTACAAAGCTAACAATGTCAGATCATTCTCACTTAGAACGATTATACAATGGATAA
The DNA here is from genome assembly GCA_030248195.1 of Trissonchulus latispiculum. Taxonomy (NCBI): domain Eukaryota; kingdom Metazoa; phylum Nematoda; class Enoplea; order Enoplida; family Ironidae; genus Trissonchulus; species Trissonchulus latispiculum. The sequence continues at coordinate 32 of JASAND010020906.1, read as the reverse complement.
CTCGGGGATTAGATCACATTAAGTTACAACAG
>JASAND010020905.1:0-19586 GCA_030248195.1 Trissonchulus latispiculum | reverse complement strand
CATGCTGTATCGACAATGTCGTGATCTAAGCCTACATGTATCGAATTGTTCTGATGTTAGAATGTATCTGTTTAAATAGCAAGCGGGAGCAAGAAGGGCAGCTTTCAGGGTCACCAAAGAACCAGTCAACGCGATAGCCGTCATCGCCCCCTAATCAAACAAGCCGGGCCTTCGTATGCTACTACTGGGTGCCCTAGTTGTGATGGTGATGGAGGACACAATGGCAAATCTTGTCCAGCGTCCCGTGCAACATGCAATGGTTGCGGAGGAAGAGGTCACTATAAAAGGGTGTGTCCCACTCAGTCCTTGGAAGCCGACATTGGGTTCATTCAGGAGGAAGAAGAGCATGAAGTTATAATTATTTGAGTCGTAACAATTTTTCAAATTTTTCGAGTTTAAATTTGTGGTAGAGCTTTTAAAAGTGAAAGGAAGGTGTTGTGATCTGTACTCATGCTGTATCGACAATGTCGTGATCTCAGCCCACATGTATCGAATTGTTCTGATGTTAGAATGTATCTGTTTAAATAGCAAGCGGGGGCAAGAAGGGCAGCTTTCAGGGTCACCAAGGAACCAGTCAAGGCGATAGCCGTCATCGCCCCCTAATCAAACAAGCCGGGCCTTCGTATGCTACTACTGGGTGCCCTAGTTGTGATGGTGATGGAGGACACAATGGCAAATCTTGTCCAGCGTCCCGTGCAACATGCAATGGTTGCGGAGGAAGAGGTCACTATAAAAGGGTGTGTCCCACTCAGTCCTTGGAAGCCGACATTGGGTTCATTCAGGAGGAAGAAGAGCATGAAGTTATAATTATTTGAGTCGTAACAATTTTTCAAATTTTTCGAGTTTAAATTTGTGGTAGAGCTTTTAAAAGTGAAAGGAATGTGTTGTGATCTGTACTCATGCTGTATCGACAATGTCGTGATCTATGTTCTGATGTTAGAATGTATCTGTTTAAATAAGCTGAGTAATTGTTGTAATAAATCATTCTGGTTATTCACAAGTCAGTGAAACATTACACCATGGGGACTACAAAATATGTGAAAATGAGAAAAATCGGAGATAGTCGAAAATTCGCAACCCCCCCCCATAAAATATGCGAAAATGTCCAAAAAAAGTGCGTCAAATGGGTCGCCAAAATCTCAGTAGGTCGCTGGTCGTGGGTACCCGTGGGTCACGAAATTGCGACCCACTTCCAACGCTGCTAGTTCCTGTTGCCGTCGAAAACCACAAATTGTTATGCCCGTGCATTTCTAATTCTGAAAGACTATCTGCAGCAGCACATAGTGAGATATGCCGTCATATTCCAGTTATTGCTTTACATAAAATCACTTCGGACTTTGACTTCTCTTTTATGAATGCTGCCTCTTAGGCTTTCGGGTGTTCGCTACCAGGGATGTTATTTTCACTTGGCCCAATCTGTCTACTGGAAGGTTCAAGCGATGGAATTTGCAAATTTGTTCCAACTGCGCATTGCCACTCATTACAGTTGGTTTGGAGCCGTCACCCACCGTCCCATGTTCCTGCTCAACTTGCTGCCTTGTTTCAAGATTACTTCATACCACCTTGGGTAAGTGATCATTTCCACTGCCAGCTGGGAATTTCCATCGGGTAGCTCTGAGATCCAGCAATGGAGTGGAGGCCTGTCATTCACGTTTTAACCTGCTGGATATACCACCTGGTGCGTTCATTAAATTTTTGAGATGCCTCAAGAATGAGTTTAATATAATTTCCACTAAGATGCCTGGAAGAGTCGCTGGGCACCCGCTACCTCCCAAAACAAATCTTACGTTGCCTTTAACCAGCGAAGTGATGCAGTCAAGTTAGAATTTAACTGAGAAGTTTAACTTTAAGTGAGACAATCACTGCCTAATTTTCGAAGCAGTTGGTGGTTTGGGTTTTCCTTGAAACTGGAAATATATCTGTACATTTATGGCATGAAAAAGTTTCCATACCACGTTTACATACATCCTAAGATCCATGGAAACAATGTCGTTGAATACAGTGACGCTGTCACGGTGAAATTTTTCCCCCTAGAAATTTTTCCCCACGGAAAAATTTCACCGGTGAAATTTTTCCCCCCGGAAAAATATCACCGGAGAAATATTTCCCCCCGGAAAAATATCACCAGAGAAATTTTTCCGGGGGGAAAGATTTCACCGATACACTGTAATTGAAATTTTCAAGCAATTATCAACTTTCCAACCTATTTCTTTCCTAGAATATTATCTAATCAATTGAATAGAATTTTAATTTTTGCCTGGCATATTTTTAATAAAATTATCAAATAAGGAATGATCTCAGCTCCCAGGAACTAAAGAAACATAATTTTTTAGTCAAGTCGTTACAGAAATACTCAATGGGAAAGATTAAATGACTGCACTTGATCATTACTATCCACTGTGTTAACACTCTCGCTGCCAATCGCCCACATATGGGCGATGGCCGGTTTGGCATAGCATGCCATCGCCCATATATGGGCGATAAGCAGACATATTTTCAATTGAGTAGAAATCTAACTGGCATGGTAATAATGAAATGCAATGCCACTTTGGCGTGCTAATAAGGCCCGTAGATTGGTACTTTTGGACTTTTAGCTAATCTCGGTTGATATTGCGTGCTCAAACTTTCGACTTCTAGAAGACGATTCAAACGCACAGAAATCGCTTACGCTGTAAATAAAGACAACAAAAATTATGAATCAGTTAAAAATATAGCACAACAATGAAATTTCTGAACTTTTTGATGTCCCATTTTCAAACCGAAGTTCAAGTTCCAAGTTGCAGTAATGTGGAATTTGGAAAGGAAAGTAAGCTCAGAAATAACGCTCAGGATGACGAATATACACGCGATTATGATGCTTACTTTCTCTGAAACTGTTAGCTTCATTTTATATTCCTCCAATCAAACAGATTTTACAAATTTCACCTTGTCCAAGACCAATTCGATTCGGTTGGATCGGACAAAAGGTTATAAACAGAAATTTTGGTTAACAGAGATCCCACAAGCCATGAAGTAATTCAACCTTGTTTGTTATGATTCTGCCACATCTGTAGCCAGCTTTACTCGTACGAATGATCTAATCCCTTCACTATATATAAAATCGACAATAGAAGGCAAAATTTCACTTGAAATCCATAAGCAGAGCAAAGAATCTAAGATAAAATCTCAAAAAGATAGTATTTAGCGTCCTATCACGCTTCCATTTTCATGTTTTGCTTCAATGCCTAGATTGTAGTGGTGAAATCTAACGCCCAGTTACGGGAAATGGCAATTTCCCTAATATTAGCCATCGCCCACTACTGGGCGATTGGCACTCAGATAGTTCGTGATTAACAGCACGCCATCGCCCTTATTTGGGCGATGGCATTCTGGCAACGGATTTGAAATCAGCTCAAAATTTCGAGTAGAACAGTGCCGAGATGGCTTTCTGGAGATGTGTAAGTAACGAGATATAGATTTGGCATGCAGGGGCGGATTTCCAAAAACCACGTGGCAGCGAGAGTGTTAATATGTTTTTGATCGTGTTCCCCTCACATTTAGTTGCGGTTTCAGAATTTCTGGGAAAAGGGCCAAAAACGAAGGAGCAGAAAAAATTCCAAAATTAATTCTTCTGTCCCCCAAAGTTTCGAATATTTATTTGTGGTTCATTGTATTAAATTTTTCACTAAATAAGATTTAGTTTAGATTAACCCAATTATTAACCCTTTAAATGTCCAGTAAATTATGCTGCTTTAAAATTTTTTGTAATAACTTTTCACTAAAGTATTTTTAAATTTCTGATTCAAAATAAAAATTAAATTTAAATTTGATGTAATAAACTAAATTGAATTTCATTAAGCAACCCAATTTTAAGTGATTAAATCAACAGAGATCTTACAAACACAGAACTATTGAGCATAATCAGCAAAAGCTGTACTTCTAAACACTTTCTAAACTCTGATGTAGGAAGTCTCGAAATGATTTTTTGTGTTTTTGTATTTGTTAAAAATTTTTAATTTTATTTGTTATTTTTAAAAAGCAAAAAAGTAATTTTAAGCAAAAAATCAGGCGAAGCCAGAAAATTTCTGGAAATTTAGTTTATTACATCAAATTTAAATTTAATTTTTATTTTGAATCAGAAATTTAAAAATACTTTAGTGAAAAGTTATTACAAAAAATTTTAAAGAAGTATAATTTACTGGACATTTAAAATTGGGTTAATAATTGGGTTAATCTAAACTAAATCTTATTTAGTGAAAAATTTAATACAATACAATACAGTTTTTGATCCCTTTTCCCAGAAATACAATACAGTTTTTGATCCCTTTTCCCAGAAATTCTGAAACCGCAACTAAATGTGAGGGGAACACGATCAAAAACATATTAACACAGTGGATAGTAATGATCAAGTGCAGTCATTTAATCTTGCCCATTGAGCATTTCTGTAACGACTTTACTAAAAAATTATGTTTCAGTTATCTAAAAAGGAATAATTCCCGCTAAACAAATATTATCCTAAATGTTGGGGTTTCTTTAGTTCCTGGGAGCTGAGATCATTCCTTATTTGATAATTTTATTAAAAATATGCCAGGCAAAAATTAAGATTCTATTCAATTGATTAGATAATATTCTAGGAAAGAAATAGGTTGGAAAGTTGATAGTTGCTTGAAAATTTCAGTTACAGTGTATCGGTAAAATCTTTCCCCCCGGAAAAATTTCTCTGGTGATATTTTTCCGGGGGGAAATATTTCCCCGGTGATATTTTTCCGGGGGGAAAAATTTCACCGGTGAAATTTTTCCGGGGGGAAAAATTTCTAGGGGGAAAAATTTCACCGTGACAACGCCACAGCTACTGTTGCTGACACATTCAAGTGCTGCTGTGATAGAATAATCACATAGCACTGGAGTTAATCTACGTAGGCGAGACTTGAACAGGGCTTCACATGAAATTGAATTACTTGTTGACTTTTTTAGCTAAGGGCTATCTTTATGTTAATATTCAAGGTGCACTCAGGTAATCCTATGGGAGAAGCAATGAAGGCAGCCCTAGTTGTGTTGATTAAAACTCTACCCTTTTCATTTCTGCGCGGATCTTGCTGGCCAAATTTCCGTTCCCTGCTATATAAGTACTACTTAATGACGCACTTATCCGTACATTCATACATATTAATACAGTTCTATAACCCTACAATTGCTGTAACTAGGGTTGTGCCACTAAGAAATTTCTCGGGCCGGGCTCGGGCTCGGGCCGGACTGACTTCTCGGTTCGGGCTCGGTTCGGGCTCGGGTCAGCCCGAGCCCGGCCCGAAGCCCGAGGCCCGAGTCAAGGCCCGAGCGGCCCGAACCGATTCACGGCCCGAGCAGCCCGACCAGCCCGAGCGGCCCGAACCGAGTCACGGCCCGAGTTGCTTCAGAAACTGGAAAGAGTACTCACCTTATTGGTTACTTATTAAAGTAGGTTAAAATATATTTGAAAATTAAAAGAAACTATTTCAAATATGTACAAATATTTACATGTTCAGAAAGGTATATTTCGAAAAGTAAACTGTTATGGTTGAATTTGAATATTTGAATAATATTTGAAATATTTACTTTGTTTTTAAAATATTTAAAGAACGCCATGTTCTATTTTTCAACAATTTGTAGTCTACATACCTTTGTAGTAACAAGTAATAGCAAGTAATAGTAAAGCAGGAATCAAATGCGAAGTATTATTTGCTACCTGATACCTGTAGTTGCACAAAGAGGCATGACTAAGATGAAGTAACTCATAATAGCTTTGATGTGCACTATGTAGTGCCAAGAATATTTCTTTTTCCGCAACCACCCTGTTACAGTAACCTGATAGGATGGCCCGAACGGCTCGAGCGGCCCGAGTAGCCCGAGCGGCCCGAACGGCCCGACTCGGTTCGGGCCTGTGGACCTTCTCGGTTCGGGCTCGGTTCGGGCCGCAAGAATTATTTCTCGGGCCGGGCCGGCCCGGGGCCGGCCCGAGCCCGAGCCCGAACCGAGCCCGAGGCCCGATTCACGGCCCGAGCACAACCCTAGCTGTAACTAAGATTATAGCAGTTGAACACATACAGACTTTATTTTTCCAAATCCTCCAACTATCTTCTGGTTTAGGCTGCTTAATTCGCCACTAGGAAGAGTTCGTTTTCCTACCCTTACAGCTGTAGAGTACAGAGAGGTCTTAATGCACTTTCAAATAGGACTTCAGTGTTTTATTCCCAACTAAGGTAGTCTTTTTCAAAACTTCCCCTCCTTTGATTTATTCCGCGGATTATGATGTGTCTTTCTTGAACACTGGCGGCTAATGTCAACACGGAATTTTATTGCCTAAAGGTATCACATGAGCTAGTATTATCCGGAGCACTGATCTTTATGTTAGCACTTCTGCTAGCATGAAATACAGTTTTATGACCGCCCACAACCGTCTCTGAAGGATCTCCTCCCGTATTGACTCAGCTATACTCTCATTGAAGACTTAATACTTTCATTAATCCCAGCTCAGCTCTGGCAGTCAGAGACAATTTAATTCAGCACAAAACTACATAACAGTGATACTGTTCAATGTGTTGTTTGATAGCACTAAAAACAACGTTTTGATTGTCTGGTCTACCTCAGCAAGCTATTCAAGCAGATCTCTGCAATATATTCTATTCTTACTAGTCTTTAATAGTGTCTGTGCGGTTTATAGTATTCAGGATAAATCACTTGGATAGTTGAATAGACAGTGCTGTCGTAAGCTAGTTTTTCTCATGAGGGGGAGGGAACAATTTAGAAACAATGTAGGCACAACGACGGAAACTGTGATGTAAAACCTTTTTACGCAATTCTAGACTTTGTTGTTAGAGCGAAATTTCCAATTTATTTCAAGGAAAATTAGAAGCACAGTGCAAACATAATTTTTGTTGCGTTTCATCTACAGAGTCGGTCTATCCTACATTTTCCCTGTTATGTTATGTCATGGTCATCCGCTGGTCTTCTTCGGCGGTGGCAGCATTTTGTTTCATCTGATCTAAATATTTACATTTACAGGTAATGCGAACTTTGGCATTAAGACCGTCTTCTTCAATAGTATCTCAATTTTGTTTATCTGATAATTAGAAAAATAAAATGTCCAATGAAATGTGTATACATGGTTACAAAGTAGTTTACTTTGTTATGTACATATTTGTAGCATTAAAATGAAACCAGCATTACCCAAGCGAGTACAGCAATTGAAATGGCCCGATATATTCAGTGCGGTACTTCAGCCCATATTCCGTGTCAGAACCTACTCATGTGAAAAAGATTATCCTGCTGGAACGACACCGACTGACGCTGACTATCACGTGGTGTTAGAACGACAGCGGTGCAGAACTCTGGAGTGAGTTGTTTCCAAACACTCAATTTTATGATTATAAGACGCTTAAGTCGCTAGACCACTCTTCCTCTTGTCATTGCGTAACGGTGCTCCTACCAGAATACCTGACTGTTCCTCTGTTTGGGAAGGTGGTAACCAGCAGACATGTGCAGGAGGGAAAGTTCTAGGGAGGAGGGGTGAACCGGGAGCCTGCGGCCGCCGGAAAACCGGATTTTTCCGGTATTTTGCCCAAAAACCGGAAAAATCCGTATTCTGGGGGGGGGTGAGGGACCCCTCTGGGGGCCAGGTCCCCCCCCCCCAAGCACATGTATGGTAACAAACCAGCAAATCATCACAATACTCTGACTAAATAGGGAGGATTACGGTAGTTGGCAAAAGCAGACAGGCCACCAGGGGGTTGAGCCAGCCAGCCAGCAGCCAACCAGATTGCAAGAACCCACTCCTCGTTTTATTGACTGATTCACAGATTGATTTTCTACACCCTCCCTGTTTGGAATGATGTCTCTGCAATCTGATTGGCTGTTGGCTACTTCCTCTGATTAGGGTTTTCTCATGTAAAAAACGTTAGAACATTCATCTATTGTGATTGGGCTGTACTGTAACGAACACTTCATTGGCCTATCATACACGTATAAGTACATTATCGTTTATCAAATCTTCCGTTGTTAAGTTTCAGCAACTGCTTTCCGAAGACTGTTATTAATTACCTGGCCTTAAACACACTTACGATTCTTGACACATTGTCTGCTGGAGCTGGTATTAGAGATTATGTACCTATACTTTGTGTACTTTATGTAATAACATGTATGCAGGAACGAACTCAATGTTTGCGAAAACAGTTTCATATATACTTATATCAAGAGGCCAGATAGATATCCTAATATCATAGACACTCAAATCTAAGGTCTACGTGGTATGGCATAATGTAGGTCACATCGATGGCCCACCGGCAATAACGAGGCCGTATGCATTTAACGACCCAAACTGGTTCACGCTTATTTGCGAAATATATTATACCTTAGATTATTCACTTATATTTATTCATTTTTATGTAAAACAAAAACTTATTGCATAAAAATTTTGTCTAAATTGCTCACAGTAGTGAAATATGGAAATCTGTGGAACTGTTTTGGTCATTTATGTCTTACCTTACTGACCTAACCTTACTGACAGTCCAGTAGAGATGAGCATTTCGGCCCGGCCGCCCGACCCATCCCTTGGTTAGCGGGCCGGACCAAGAAATTTTTTAACTGAGGGCCGGAGCGGGCCGAAAGGGGTCGGATCGACTCTAGAAAATGTTGTGAAATCACTAAAATTAGCTAAATATTTACTAATTTTGGTTATTTTGCAGCAAAATTTAACATTTCGTAGCATAATTTAGAGTTTCCGTCGTGCATTGAAGCCTTTGAAATAATATTGTTAGTAAAATTTTGGTAATTTTCTTTTGGCAGGCCGGGCCGGGCCGGGCTGAATTTTGTCAGTTTGCGGGCTGGGCCGGGCCGAAAAATTTTGCCAGCGGGGCGGACCGAGCAAGATTTTGGAGCGGGTCGGGCCGGGCCGAAAAAATCTGACCCGTGCTCATCTCTACAGTCCAGCATGCAAATTTGATTGTAACTACTACTGTAACAGTATTTTGGACCAGAAGAGAGGTCATAGGTCGCTGATATGGATCACATTGCCCACAGGTAATAGTTTAGTGCGACCCAGGCGGTAAGCGACTGGAGACTAGGTCGCAGTCAGTTTATCAAGCAAACACTGTTGGTTTGCAAATTCTTCGATCTGCAGAATACTAATGTGGGCTCGCTCTTCATCAACACCGACATCAGAAAAATATTAGACTTCTTTAGTTTTGCTTTATAAATCGTGCTCTATAAATCGGTGAAAATAACTGCAATTTCTTCAGAATCCGACAGTCATTTTAGCAGTGACTTTCATGACCGTTTTCTTGTTACCGCCTCTTTGAGCCAATGTAACCACTAGCATTCAAACCGCGTTGTCCTACTGTTAATTCCAATAGATACAATCAATACTTTCCTCTTTCTTTATCACCCAATTCGCTGGATGACGTAGAGTTCTGGAATAGAGAGGTGAACACCTCCATCACAGCCCAACAAACACTTCCCCACCCATCCCACATCCACAGCTTACATATTTGCATTAGGATGCTGTGCTGAGGTAATAATGCGTTAAATTAGTTCAATCTAATCCGCTATATGCTGACACCAATGAACATGACCGATGTCAACGCCAGTCACACTCTCAGACAGTTGATAACATTCTTGTTTATTTTTGGTGGTGTTGGCTGAGATCTCTCCAGTATACAGTGCAGCTTCGATAGCTCGGAGTCTTCGATAGCTGGAGCTTCACAGTTCACAGTACATTTATATTTTACTATTCTGTTTGGTTTAAAACTATTCTCTGTTTATGCCATAACTTGTTGTGTCCGACATTATTGCTCTATTACCAGTTTATCATAAGTATGAAGCTGTTCATTTGTTGAAAATTAGGGAAACTGTCTAATATTCAAGTATTTATGCTATACTATCGTTTGCTACTATTAAAACACAAGGTAAAATTAGTAAAAGTAGTTAGCGTTAATAACAAGCCTACTTTCTCTGGGGAAATTGAGAGTTTTGTAACAAATAGAGCAGAGATTAAGGGTTTACTCAGTGCTTCTCTGTCTCCTTCGATTTTGCAAAGTTAATAACAAAACTTTATTGACGCAAGGTGTTTCTAGCAAACATCTCTCATATAAGATTGTGAAGGCGTAAGGGTATACCTGCAAGTTTCTTAACTCCTTTAAAATTGTGTATGCGCTTGTGTAGGCTTCCCTTAATCCACTTTGAGTGCTAATAACATATTGGCCATTGGAGAATTTCCGTAGGCAAGAAAATGTTTTCCACCTTTTCAGTACACTTAGGTTCGGCTCAATTACTAGCCTGTCAAACTTATCCTAAGAAGACTTTGAGATATTGTGGAATTGAAGTCAACGGTTCACCCTATAATGAGGTACGTTTTCTCTGTCATCAGTTGATTTGAAGACTTTTATATTATTCCTAATAAATATATATTAGATATATATTAGGTTGCCACTTTAGGTTCGTGACTCAGTTTCGATTTCTACCTTTACTAACTGAGCTTCTCCACTGGATAAGTTGTTTCAAGTTCCTCCTTTGAGCCTAACTCTAGGGTAAGTTTCTGTGAGCCGATAGATTAATTCTTCTGTAAGATAATGTGTGACGGATTTTTCATACATTTTTGTAATTCTCCATCATGATTCCACAAAGTGTGAATTGTGACAGACACAACACAACATCTTTAGCAATAGATTAGATATTTCATAGGACCGAAGCATTTGTTTCACTTTTTGTGCAAATTTTGTCTTTCAATTAGCGATAAGTTTCTGTGGCTAAAACCCTGAAATCAAGATATTGCTCACTTCGGTCACCTGACAGCCCACGCTATAAAGCACAGATTTGACTGATTAAAGCAGTGACTGACAGACACAGTCAAGTGTTTCCGTAATCTTGCTAAAGTTTGCCCAAAAACCAGAAAACAGGTTATTGAAGTAAACGATTTCTGCAGCGATGGCGAGATTCAATTTCTTCTTGTCAATAATCCTATCTAATAACCCTAACGGAAACGTGGGCTTACAGAGACACTATTATTAGCTGTATCTGGAATAGGCAAATTAAATTAACACCGATGGTGTTTGAGTTTTGTTTGCTAATTTGTTGTGTTATTGTATTGATGGCGAATGATGTGTTATATAGATTAGATTAGAAATAAATTTGATTTAACACATATTTTGTGTTATTAAACTTTTCTAAACTTTTATTGGTGTAAAATTATGCTTATCTAGCCAATTTGATCTGATATATACGTTTGTCTCCTCTGAGTGCCTCCTCTCTCCTCTCCTCCGCAGAGTGTATCTCTAATATAATGATCACTATGTTACTTTCGACCAAATAATAGTATTTACGAAAAGGTTCCGTATACAAGCTCAACTTCGTTCTGTAGCTTAATAATTTATTATGACCAAGAAACATGCGTAAGAGTTCAATTATTAACTAAGTCACTGATTTGGCTACTGCTTTACTTTTGAGGTATGGTTTCTTTTTGCCAGGGTTGGTGGTTTCACCTAGGCTATTTGTAGGCTACCTCTATGCGCTGCGTCCAATTCTTGGTTACATACACACACATATGCATAATCATGAGTAACGGGAGAGTGAATTAACCAACTCGAGAACTGAGTTTGAGTGAATGTTATAGAAATCTACTCCAGTTGATAGCTACGCGAGGACAGCCTTCTGACAGGAAAGTCCCTCTTCTTTTCTGCATATTGACTCTAATATACCCACTTTGTGAACTAGGAAAGCCCAGGCCCCCCACTCCTTTTGGGTGCATATTCTTAGCGTTACATCTGCGCGATTGGCTCAGGTGAATGATCAGGTCTCCCCGCCTACAAACGACCAGTTAATGGAAGTTTTGCCTCTGCTGTCTCTTTTCTGGAAATAGTTCTTTAATTATGCAAAGGTAACTTTATCTTGGCTTCTTTCTAAGCTCATGTTTACTCAATTAGTCTTCTTGGATCGTTTCAGCTAAATTAATAGCCCAGTCCGGCTTCCTCTCCCCTTTTGACCAGATTAAAGACTGTTAATGATAGCCAGTCACTCAAACATCATAAATCCTTTAATCATGAGGTCAGTCAATCTTTTCTCCTCATGTGAAGGGTAACTGACACTGAATTTGTTTTCATGTTTTCAACCCGTTTTTCCACTTATTCTGCTCACGAAGCTAGCTTAAAATTGCCAGCATAAGATAAACAGTAGTCTGTCCTGTCAGCTACCCTTTGAAACAAATATTTGTTTCAAAGTTTCCTATTAAACCTCTTAATTTTCTATTGGCAGAGTTTGGTAAAGACCGCTCACGCTTTGATCAACCAGTAGGTGACTAATTAAATTAGGAATTAAAGTATTACAGTGTCAGGTCTGTATATCAGGAACGTGTTTCTGAAATTTTGCTCTTTCTTTGTTTGGTGATCATTCGACAATTATGCGAAGCAGTAGGGAGGGCAAGGATTCTAACTTAATAGAACGGAGATTTCATTATGTCATAAACTTCAAATGATACTACGAAATTCAAATTTACATGGTCAAGCAGATTACATGTCTCTTTGTTAACTAGCTTGGGTTATGTCTGTATGTGTATTGTGTATGACTGAACTGAACAACATTTGATTCGTGACTTCAACTGTCGGATAAGCTTCATCTGTAATTTTTAGCGCGATCGCAGACAAACACAACATGAACTATATAGTAAACCTATCCCTGGAAATCAGGGAAGTTTAGCTGGTTGTATGACATTAGAGCGACAGCGAAAGCGCGACATGGCGAAGGCGCGACAAACGGTTGTTAGCCCGACATAGGAAAGGCGCGACTTAGCTAAAGCGCGACATCTCAGTTGCGCGCATTAGCGAAGGCGCGACAACCCCGTTATATATAAATATTCTGCTACCTTTACTATTTGATAATTTTCTAACTATATGTGGCTAAACACTGAACTCAGCTAACGTCATAATTAATTGTCGAATTTGTATTTAATTTGGCCCGAGTCAACAGGAATATCTTCACATAATTTACAAATTGCAACGATTGCAGGCATTCAAACAATTAATAATTTAAACTTAGTATTAATTGATAATACGAAAATATCATACCAAATTAGTAATAATTGACATTACTTATTGATATTGATATTGCTAAAATCTTAGTTCCAGTAAGAGAGTCATAATAGTATAAAAAGTTAAATTTTTATACTATTATGTACTCTTGTAAAATATCAATAAAAATAACTTATGTAGTACGTGCATGCTAAATTTTACAGAAGTGATTCTGATACCCGCTGTTCATCAATGGAGAAGTATGGAATTAAGCTTTTAGGTCTTTCCCCATACAAAAAATTTGGAAGTTTCGCCGCCGGCCGCCTCAAGTAGCGATAGTTAAACAAGTATACTACAGTAATATAAATTTTCATTTATATTATCTATAGGAGGACAAACAAAATAAAATCTTAAAATTTGATACATTTTATGATGGTACTTTCAAGGTAGCCAAACTGTCTATATTCATGTCTTTATTGAAATTTGGAGCTTATATAAATTTTAAAAGTCTATTTTATAATCTTTATCCATCAATTTTTCTTTTAACAAACTAATGTTAAAAATAATCTACATATTAGAACAAATTAGAGATATTCTAATAATTTCATTGAAACATACTTTATAACAACTTTTCACGGATAATTTTAATTATTAATTTTTTGAATGCATGCAATCGTTGCAATTTGTAAATTATGTGACGACATGCCTGTTGGCTCGGGCCATTAATTATTAATTAAATACCAATTTATCAATTAATTACGACATTATCTAGAGTTCAGTGTTTAGCCACAAAAAGTTAGAAAATTATCAAACAGGTAGCAGAATATTTATATATAACGGGGTTGTCGCGCCTTCGCTAATGCGCGCAACTGAGATGTCGCGCTTTAGCTAAGTCGCGCCTTTCCTATGTCGCGCTAACAACCGTTTGTCGCGCCTTCGCCATGTCGCGCTTTCGCTATGTCGCTTCAGTGAGAGCACCCCGTTTAGCTAGAGTATAACCATTTTGCTCAAGAATATTATCTTCATCTTCCTTGATGTCGGTCTTAATGAGTCGAACATTTCTTTGACTTGTAGCAAATGAATCGACCATTTTGCTCGTTCTGTTATATACACTTTTGATATGGTTACTTACTAAATAGTTAAAGTTAGTGTGTTTAATTTCTATTTTAGCTCGCCCAACACTGTAGAGAAAAGATTAGTGAAAAAGCATCGCCACTTCGACTCTGTGGAACTGGTAAGCTCTACATCTGCATTTGTAAGCACTTACAAAGTGTAAATTAAACCGCATTCAGGTGGACAGGACACGACTGTAATTTTACCTTAGGTGACTTGCTCCACTGCTTTTAGCTTTATAACCCCCCGAACAGTTCATTTATTAAGCCTGGATGCTTGGATTCTGTTTTCCGAATGACAAAACGACCTGATGATTCCACTTGTAATATGGCTCAGTGTAATCGGACCATGCTACAACCACCTGCGTACAATTGAATTGTACGCTACACCGTGTAGCGTGCAGTACAATTGTACTGCACGGTACGCCTTCGCTGCTCTCCTGTCGGAACTGACTGCAATGACCAAGAATTTCTTCCCCTTATATACTTTCTGCCGAAAGAAATATGCAAATTAGGTTGAACACTATATAAACGACTGAATTTTGAAGCCAAATGTCAGTCTTTATAGACGTGACATATAGAAGACGAAATGTCTTCCAGTTTTTTGAGCCATATTACAAGCCAGTTGTAGCACTGCTTGCTGTGCTCACAGAAATTCGGACCCATGTCAAGATAAAAGTTAGAACCCCCAGAACCCCCATCAGAAAAAAGGAGGCTCTCAAATTTTTTTCATGCGTTTGCATCCAGGACTTTGATTTGTACGTGACTACGTTGCGGATCCTTTCCTTCAGCAGGTCTTCAGCAGACATGATATGTTTATAATATGTATATATATGTATCTCAATTATCAAATTTGTAGCATATAACCGGGGTGTACTTGGGGGGGGGTCCTCCTGGCTTTTCTCATAAACTTAGACTGAAAATTCTGTGATGTGATGAAACATCCAATATCCACAATATGGGTATCAATCGAAAGCTGACGACAAGAACAACAAGTTGGTCCTAAGCCCAGACAACGCGCACACTTTTCGGTACACCCGGACTCCAGAACCCTCAGAACTTCCAGCAATCACTTAAAACTAGGCAGTAGAGGATCAAATCTCCTGAAAAAAATTTCAGAACCCCCAGAACCCCAAGAACCCCCATCAAAAATTTGAAACTAAATATATGTAGTCACGGATCAAATCTCTTCGAAAAGTTAAGAACCCCCAAGAACCCCCAGAACCCCCATCAAAAAATGAAACTAAGCATAGTTATAGATCAAATCTCTACAAAAAATTAAGAACCCCCAGAACCCCAAGAACCCCCATGAAAATAAAGCTTCAAGAAAATCAAGTGGAAGATCAGAACGCATCAAAAAGTGACTTTTATCTTGACATGGGCCGAAATTTGTAAGCTCACTTGCAGGCGAAGCCCTCATGAAGGGCACTCGTGCGCTTCGCGCATTCGTGCCCTTCACTCGGAGCTTCGCCTGCTAGTGTGCATACAAATCGCTGAGAGCACTCCTGGCAGTGCTACAACACTTACACTTACAACAACACTAATCTACTTGCAAATAATGATCATGGAAACAGAAACATACTGATACTGTAGACTGTACAGTAGAAACTAAAAGGTAAAACCCGTAGTTACCTTTGAAACACTCGCTCACTCAGCACATTACATGCCAAATTTTCGAATTGATCCTCACTAATATAAACAGAGTCAATTCTGCTCTAGGCTAGCGATTAGGTAAGTAAAGATCAAACTTTTCCATCCTCTTTTTCACTGCTGGTCATAGTACCTAGTGCCTACCTATTACTTGCATTTAGTTTATCATTAATATCAGTTTGATCGCACGATCATGTAACGAATCCATGGTAATAGTGTCAGGCTTCAGCCTTTTCAATTCATCAGCGTTTGCTAAAGTTTCAATTTAGTTCTGCTCTTTTGCTTCTGACTTTAATTAATTAATTCACATTATGTGGAAACGTTCTTTCGTTCTTTTTCTCATTCCAATAATTTCATTATTGCTTTGAATTTTTTCGGATGCGTTTAATTCAATTTTCAACAGAATTTTCATCTCTGAATAATGCAGAAGCCAAAGCCCGTACAAAAGTCCGATAGGGTCACCAATAATGAAGACTATAACGTGGAGTGGCGCACTTTGATAATAAACCAAAATGTTTACTTCTGATATTAGATTAAAGAAACAATGTTTCATAGATTGTGGTGGTTATTTACTGGAGGAATTAATCCAATTCCTTCCGTGGACAGGTCAGGTCTGCTATCAGGCCAATATCTTTCATACATCCTTTTCACAAAGTGCAACAAACAGTTTTTGATGCCGAGCAATGGCAAAAGGTTCCTCCTGTTCATTGATTAATAGTGGGGACTTTTTCTTTGCGTGCAATAAAGCAAACAAATACTCTACTATAGGATACGTATTAAAATATGTATATATTATGTTAAATATTATACAAAGGACGACTGCAGGCGAACAACTTCTTCCGCTTAAAAGACTATAACAATCATGAAGATTTGGACAATAGGATACTGTTTACGATCAAAGTGTCAACTTCAACTTGTTTAGACCTGTTGAATTCGCAAAACGACAGGCCAGTTCTTACCAAGGCTGCCACCTGCTTTCCATCTCAAGCTGGCAGATTCAACTCAGAGTTGGAAGTAGCCATCGGGTATCCGCGGACCGGTCTGAGTTGGGCACGGGCAATTTTAACCGCCCGAAAATGCCCGGTCTGGCAAATCTGACTAGATGTACATATCTTTTTTTTTTTTTTTTTTTGGCCAGAGCAGATCGGGCTTAGAATTAGAAATTTTTGCTTCAGTTCTTGCGAGAATATGGCAACTAAATGCGGCTGCGTTTTGTGGGACTACATAGAATGTAACATTCGTTTGCGGTTTCAAGATGAATTTCCTGTAATCCTACCAACATTATGTATGTGTTGAGGTGTGTCGACTGATTTCGTGTGATGTCTGGATTGGCCTGGTCACAAAAGTTGAAACCGCGGACCGATGAGTTCAGTACGGATCGGCCAACTTAGAAATGCCAACTTCCAAATTTGATTCGAACACTGCCAGTTCAGGCTTCCGCCAAAGCGTTGACATTGACCGCTGTTCGAGAACTACTTGATTATATTAGTTAATTGTATTAACCCGATGCTTTCACAATAAAATTGCTTTCAAAATAAATCATACATAAATCAACGTCACCTCCACCATAAACTACGCGCTTTCGCATCACATTTGATGTATACATTACCTTAAAGATTGCCATGCATGCAAACTTACTAGAACGAAGTTATGGTTTCAAACCTGTCAATATTTCAAATTTCATGTAGAAAAAGATTACAGTGCACTGACTTTTCTCTAAATTAATTTGAGAGTGATTGGTTGTCTTGGCAAAACAATGAGTCAATGTGGTACATTGATTATATACTTTGTTTTCATTGTTGAAGATCTTATCTTCCGATATAATTTTACGGCATCACTTGGCATCACTCTCTGACTGAAAATTAATTAATCACTTACGGAGACCTTATAAGTGTTTTTGCCCATGGCAACGAGCAGTGATCAGTTAAGCAAAGTTTTAGGTACCTATGTTAGCTCAAAACTTTCCTGCCTTGTAGCATGTGTAGTTTTCAGCCCTCGTTCACATGAGCATTTTCCTAATAAGGGTTAGTCCTTGTAGCTGTACCAGGCTCATTTCAGCAGGAGTTAACCGGTGAAAAATGTAGATAATTATCTGATTTCCGATACTCGTCTCTAACCTTAGACTTTGTTCTTTTTAAAACCTAATTTTCCTGATTAGTTTAGTAGTTGAACCAGTCGGCCTTTCCCGCCTCTATTTCCAACTGTCATCTACTCGGGCGATCGCTCTGCTCTCTGTCCCTTTCATTATCCTAGCTGGCTTCTATTATGCCAGCTTTGCCCTAGACTGCTCTCCACATTGTCCAATGTTCAAAACAGTAAGCATTATCTTCTCTAACTGTTCAACTTTTAGCAGATGCGTTCATCATGTGATATAAACTTCACTGGAAAAGTTTAGAACACAGAACATGCAAAAATTTTGCTCTCAGTTTACACACACAGTGCTGGATCAGGTAACACTATCTCACTATGTTCTTTGCTTCTGAAAACGTGCTTACATAGGTATCAAATGAACGTCAACGCTAGTATTCGCCCTAATATTGACGGCATCAAATCCGAGAGTTGAAAATCTATTAATACACTATGCTATCAGATTATCAAACCTGCTATGACCATTAGCTTAGGCTTAGACTTTGGCTTTGGCTTAGAATTAGGTTGAGGCTTAGGCTTAGTTTCTTGCAATCATTCGTTTATTTATTCATATGCGAGTTTTCAATTTAGTCGATATTCTCTATACTTGTAGGACATTCTCGTGCTATATTTTAACGAACAATATTTGCATTAGAAAAGTTAGTCCTTAACAAGTGCTCGAGAACAGTTTTGTTGGAGACATATTTTATTAAATTGTTTGAATTGAAAAATATAGGATTCTTTCTATCTTATCTCAAAAAATCAATCACTGCAATTGCATCAAAAAGCCATCCAACATGGACTTTAAATAGTGTAATTTATGTTTAATGACGCACAACATTTCCATTTAAAGATATTTGTTTCAAGAAAGTAATTCTCCTTTATCCACATGCTTTATACGTCCCTTTTTGGCTAAGAGATTTTCAGATGTTCCTCATTTTGAGCTGGCTGAAAGTTAATTTTACGCTTAGTAAATTTGGTGACAGCGTCTTCTCCAGGCCATTATTGCTCCTATTCTCAATCTTAGGTTTTCCTTAGCCAGCTGGAACATAGGAACATTCAGATAAACCAGATCTCGTTAGCCAAACCAGCGTAAATTTTTTTCCAAGAAATTTGCATGTACTGAACGATGTCCATATTTTCATCTTAACATGCCCAGTTCCTAACATTTACTTGATATATATGAGTACTTCTGTACAATTTACTGATCCTTGAAATCCGCGCGGAGGAATTTTCCACGAGTCACCACGTTTTTTACAAGTTGAAAACTTCAGAACAGTTGACAGTTTTGGGAATGTAGTTAAAAAGGCAAAACTATGAAAACACTAAATGTTATCACATTATCTTGTGAACCAAGAAAATAGTGTACAAGCCTTCAGGTTCTATCTTAAATAAATCTTTTTACTTTTTTAGTTGATTAGTGTAGACAACAGTGGACGGAGTCCGAAATATGGGTCGCTTTAGAGTGGAACCTTCTGATCGTTTACGAAAAAGGAGGTCACAGTCCCACAAGACCTGGGGTATGTTAATGTACCTTACCTATACTACCGATGCTCTACCTTTGCCTTTTTGTTGCCTAATGTTAATCCAATATCTTGAAAACGAGAACTTTCTGGGGTTGAAAGCGAAACATTTCGCGAACTTTGAATTTTTAGATTTTGCAATGAAAGGCATACTATCTATGACGCTT